>CANSZD010003843.1:7500-287500 GCA_947648045.1 Beta corolliflora
TAATAAGTATTGATAATATTATATTAATACTTATTGATTATTATCTATAATTATTATTTTAGAAAATTAAATATACAATTCAGTTCAGTTACTCTACTTTCAGTTAATTTAATTTAATTTCAGTTCAGTTAATTTAATTTCGGCCGGTTAATTTAATTTCGGTCCAGTTAATTTAATTTCAGTTCAGTTCAATTAATTTCAGTTAATTTAATTTAATTTAATTTAATTTCAGGCAAAATAAGTTCAAAAGAACGGGGCCTAAATCGGTAAATCTATCATGGAATGTCGATTTAGCCGTTAGGACTTTAGGGGTCACTGGTCAGCACTCAGCAAATACTTCTATTATTATTTACGGCTTTTGGATTTGGATACGGTCTTAATTGGTTAATTTTCCATTAACAAGTTGTTACCTTTAACTTCTAGCAGATCCGATTTCATATCCGTGTATTTGGTCATAAATTTAATCTAATATTTGTATGTATTACTAAATCTGTTTCGAAGTAGATGATACGGTTTGACTTTTGCATTATTTACACACTTTTCTTTGACCGTGTTTTGTGATTTTTTACGTATGTAAAAATATAGTTAGGTGGAATTTGTTAGATTCGTCTCGATATATACTTTCATAATACCAACTTTTATAATTTTTACATTTAGGGAATTAGAGATATTAATAGTTAGAGTTATCTGTTGGCAAGCGTGTCCGGAGAAGTGTGTTAAGTATATTTAAACAGAAGAAGTTGAGAGCATTGAGAGCGCCACATAGAATGCCCATGAATCTAAGTTGAGTGGACTATATATAATAGCTATCTTATGCAAATAGATAATCGTAAAAGATAGAGGAAAAAAGAGAGGATTAAATCAACTAGATTTTTAAACTCATGCGATGTATAGGTGATAGGTTGTAGTTGATATGATAATAAGGAAAAAAAATAAACAAATAAATAGAGGAGGACAAAGGATTACAAAGATATGTGAAAACCCTTGAAAGATGACGAAGGACAATGAAGTTTGATATTGGAGGTTGGAGGATAAGTGAAATAGTACGAGAGGTTTAAAGAGTTCTAAAAGACAAACGTAGATTGTTAATAACTATTGTTGCGTATAAAATGATATGGTAAAATCATTTCATATATAAATATATGATAATAGTAAAGAGTAGGAAATATTGATTTAATCAGCTCCAACTATGGGTGTCTTGACAAAAACAGTCCCAATTATGGTTTTTTATTGTTCAATCCCAACTTTGGAGGGTATTTTACAATACTAGTCCCAGTAGGTTAGAAACCTGCTGTAGCAGGTAACCTTGCCAAAAAAAAAATCTTTTTTTTTTCTATCTTCTTCCTCCTCTTTCCTCCCTCCCTCCTTCATTGCTCCCCTCCTCCTCCTCTCCCTGCCACCCAACCCCCTCCCCTTCCACCCCCACTACCCCCCTCACCCACCTCCCCTAACTGTCACCACTCCCCATTTTCTTTATGCAGTAATTTTAATCGTGTTTTCTTATACTGCTATGCATCATTTGGGTTCCTCAATTATAGTTTATTTCCCAAATTTTTTTAACTATAAAATTTAGATGAATGTTCTTGTTAAATTTATTAAATTTAATTATCGATATTTAAGATGTGAGATTTTTGGTTACGTTGAGTTATCAGTTATCACTCGTGAATTCTTTTTTGTGGGTTGACTTTTAATTTTTCAATTTCGGGTGTCACTCCTATTTATCCTGGATGAGTAGAGTAGTAGAGAGTATAAGAGTTAAGAATCAATTCTTGGGGTTACCTATTGGTGATGAATGCTTTGATCAAATTATCGGGGTTTTGGGGGTGAGGGAATATTGTGCAAATTCTTAAAAATGGGGGAATAGTCATGGTCAGCCCCGGCCCGAACGATATGGAGGACCTGTACTGAAAGCTAAAATCGCCCCGGCCCGAATGATATGGAGGGCTCGCAAAGTTATATGCTTGGTCAAAACTTTAATGTTTAGACAATATTGCTTCATGATATATTGGTATTATAGATCCAAAAATCCATTTATTGCAAGAGAATTCTAAAAGTATGTCAAAAGGTTCCAAATCTTTCGATAGATAATTAGCATGAGCATACAATTCAATTCTATATCCTTCCCCATCATATACTCATGACTTAGATTAAGGGAACTTAACTCCTCAAATACGACAAGGCTACAAGTGATACCCGAAAAAAATTATCAACTAAATCCTTACCCTTAAGAGATGGATCGGTTTCCAAGTATCAAGTATAAAACTACGATCTACAAAGATTTGATATCATCGCCTACGGGAAAACCAAGAGAAGTAATGTCAAAACCTACCTTTGGGATCTTCGTGAGTGAAAATATTTTGCTTCGGAAGCCTCCATATTCAACTTTGTCTAATCCATCCAGATTTTTCGGGTAACAAGAGAGAAAGTAGATAGGAAGAAGTACTAAGACCCAAGTGGTTAACAATGGAGTTTGTCAGTCTAAGAAAATCGAGGAGAGGGAAAGAGAGAGAGTGAGGAGAGAGAAGATATCTTGCTGAGTTGTTAATTGTTGTGACTTACGTTGCAGCGTGCTCGGTACTTTGGTTCGTCTTTGGGCCTTGCCATATTGGGCTTCTTCTTTAATTTTTTTTAACTTGAGGTCCCTCTAAAAGGGAGGCCCTGTTCTGAGTCCCATTTTGGACTTGCTCAGGGACGGGCCTGACCATGGTCTGCCCAAAGATCATGGTGGCTGGAATAGCCATGGTCTTAGATTCTTGCAAGCTTCTGGAATACGTTGATGTCCGTTCGTGCCAAGTAATGATGTGAAATTCAGAGATGAAAGTGTTGAAACTGCGCAAACGCACGCATTTCGAATAGAGGTGTCGGAATCTCGTAAACAACGTACTAAAAACTGGCTGATTTTGTGGAGGTGAGGAGAGAGAGAGGATTTGTGGGTGTTAGAGAGAATTAAAAGTAGAGTAATGCAATGAATTCGAACTGGGGATTTTGAGGAAGAATCAATGGACAAAATGCATGAGAGAAATAAAGGGAGGAAATCAAGAGAGAGAGTTTTAGTTAAGTAATTAAGTTCAGATGAAGCTTGAGAAAAAGTTGCTCTGTTTGAAAGTTTGTCAATGGGGTGGGAAGATATGTAGCAGACTAGGGGAGGGGAGGTGGCGGGGAGGGGGAAGGGGAGGAAGGAAGGAGGGAGGAGAGAGAAAGATGAGGTATTAAAACAGTAAAAAAAATTATTTTAAAAAACTATTGACCTCTTAAACCGGTTACTGGTTAACCTGGACTGCTATTGTAAAATACCCCCAAAAGTTGGGACTGAACAATAAAAAATCATAGTTGGGACTGTTTTTATCAGGACGCTTATAGTTGGGACTGATTAAATCAATTTTTCCTAAAGAGTATATGCCCACATCTAATATAACTAACAACCCGGGAGCGAAATGAGATTAATAATAAATTCATATACATACTTTTTGTAAGTATGTTAAATTTGTCTCTATCCACTTTCTTATTAAATCTGTTTATTAAAATTACTATTTTTGGAGCTGTGCATAATGTACGGAAAATATTTTATTTATTAGGTATACTAAAAAATATTAATTGACTATGTTATTTACACAAATTTAGTGAGACAGATGTACAATAGATTATTATGAGATGGGGGTAATTTTTTTTGCCTTAAATGAGTCACTCTTTAACACTTTAAGGAATAAAGTTAGGGGTAACTTTTTCCTTAAATAGGTCTCTTTTATTAATCTAGAAGTGATCAATTTAAGGTTAAAAGTTACACTTTGTTTAAAAGTGACCACTTTTAACTTGTAAAATGACCCATTTAGACTAAAAGTGAATTGATTTGACAATAAATTTGTTATTCACACAGTGCACACAATACTTGATTCTATAGTTGAGATTAAATTTAGTTGCTTGTAATTTATGATTACAATTTTATTAAAAGTTATTTAATTAAATAGTTGTAAACTTTTAATCAGAAAATAACACAAATATTAGTTAACCTACAATTAATCAAAAAAAATTTAAAAACATTTAATTTTTTAGTTTAAAACTGAATGTCTTATTCTTCAATATAACAAAATTCTTTACATTATAAATTGTTGTATGATCGTCTGCCTACTCGTCAGCAACTACACTTGAGAACACTCTCTCACTCAGAGTATTGTGATCTATGTCTCACTTCTACTGAGACAACAAACCACCTTTTCATATCTTGTTGAGTTGCTCAAGCTGTTTGGCGCAACTTTCCTTTTGTTATTCAAGGTGCTAGCAATAATCCTATGACTTGTTCGCAATGGATTATTCACAATATCCTACTTTTTTATAGTAAGGATGGGCTTGCAAGTATCAGAATTCATCGTTTTATCTCCATTTTATGGAGTATTTGGATTCATCGTAATGAAAGGATTTTTAGAGATGCTACTGCTCAGCCCCAAAGTATTGTTATCAATGACTACAACTTGCATAGATATCATAATGATATTTATCCAAGTTAGCTGCTATGGATCTTCGGTTCTTGCATTCCCCGGAAAATAATTACAACCATCCGCCTGGTTTTTTAACGGCCAATTTAGGGATAAGGAAGTATGGGAGTCCTTAACATACAATCCAAATTGATGGTGCATGGGATAAAAAATCGAAAAAAATGGGCATTGCATGGGTCCTAAATGGGAATGCTCAACAGTATTGCAAAGGAGGAGATTTGGTTTAGCGCAAGATGCGTTACAAGTAGAATCTTTGGCTTGCTTAAATGGTCTTAAGTGGGCTCATACTCAGAATCTATCCAACGTTCTCTTTCAAACTGATTCGACTAACCTAGTTACTACTCCCTCCGTCCCAGAATACTCTTGACACTTATCAATGCAAGTAGTTTTAGATGATAAGTTGTTGTTTGGTTATCAATTGTTATTTTATTGAAAAGTAGATGTGATAGGAGTTAGTAGTTAGTAAAAGTAGTATTATTTTATTTTAAGGAGAAAGAGTGTGGGCCATGGTTAGAGTTGGTGGGTAGTAGGAGTGGTATTATTTTATTTGGAGGAGAGAGAGTGTGGGCCAATGCTTAAAAGGTTGAAGAAGTAAAATAATAGTGGGTCATATCCAAAAATAGAAGTGTAAAGAGCATTCAGGACGAGATAAAAAAGGAAAGTGTAAAAAAGATTATTCAGGACGGAGGGAGTATGTTGCGGGGGCACAAGACACACCAGTATGAATCTACTATGGCGATAAGTGAGATTAAACAAGCTTCTAATTTTAATTGGTGTATGCGAGTGAAAGTGGATCGACCTAGTGTGCAAGACGCACACAGCCTAGCTAGATCTTGTGTGTCAAATATGTTAGATTGTATCATTTAGTTTCTGTATTCTCTCATTGTCAAAAAAAAAATTATAAATTGTATATGGAATCAGAAAATGTTTTTTTATTTAAGCTTTGTGATATTAAAAGCCAGTTGGTTAGTTAGAAAAATAATGTATTTTCAAAATATTTCAAATCTTTATCTTTGTATTTAAGTCATCTATGTATGCGTAAATAGAAATGACTGAGGTATAATTGATTTAGGTGTTTAGGATTGCTAACTTTACTATCCATCATGCTTCCCAAATAGAATTTATGGCTTTTGGATTTGGATCCGGTTTTAATCGGTTTCGATTCTATTTTTCTTAGTTTCGGATTCTTTGACCACTTGTTACCTGGTGAACCGGTTTTTAAACTGCGTACCGGCCATCTGGCATATCCGATTTATGTCTGTCGGTTCTACCATTTACTTTTTGCACGTTTGCCAACACATAACTTTGTTAAATTATATCTTTTTATTAAGTTGTAAGTAAAAACTATAGACAATTTTACAACGGCTACAATAATAGACCATCCATTTTTAATCTAAAATCTACACCATTCATTTAATTAACTTATATAATTAAACTAAAACTAACAATTATACATTAATAAATTCACAATTAATAGTTCACCTAGTTAAACATTCATCTCCTAATGTCTTCCAATTTTTTTATTTTATCGTTCTAATTGTGTGTTACCCGTCTCTTGTAGGATATTAATAATTTTGAAATTTGCTGCACTAATTTTTTGAATCTTGGTTAAACAAAGACACGCGACTTGCTGGCTGTCTGCTCCTTTTTTGCTTTTGTGTCATGTTGCTGCTCCTTTTGCACCTTTCACTATACTACTATGATACTTACATAGTTACATGCTAATTGCACCTTTCACCTTGTAACTTGTCAGGTCACAATTTTATGACGGACCTTGCATTAATGAATATCAATCTGGCTAGTAGTTGATCAGTTCACCTGCTTCATTTCTTTTCATGACTGCTGCTATGATAAATCTGTATAACAGTTAGATCTTAAGGGAACCAAACTCTTTGATTTAGTGCCTGCTTATTGCAGAGTGATTTAGTCTGCCTTATAATCATAATAGTGTTTGTTTAATTGCAATCACTAATGATTCACGCAATTTCTCGACGCTCTTCTCTTTTCCTTAATGTTTTCTATGAGGTAAAATGCACAAGCACTAGCCTGCAATCCGGTTTTGAGCCTTGATCTTTCTTTTGAGAAATGGGTATTGAGTTGTTGCCTAGCCTCTATAGTAAATTTCTGGTAGAATTGATTTCTTTTTGTAGGTTTTCCACAAATATTGCTATGTGAAATTCATTGGTCTCATAATCGCATCCGGTTTATTTATCTTGATTATGATATCTTCTTTAGATTGTTGAGTTCCTCGTTCTGTTGAAAGCTAGCGACAGAGCTGCAGAAGAAAAATTGGTCAATTCTAGAAGCATAAAGAGACTTTAATATTTTTTTTTCTACTTTTGCCACAAAAAATGTAATTCGGTCAATATTTTCTATCTGTTTGTGTATATAACATAATTTGGGGATCATTTAGGACAAGTCGGTTTTAAGCCTTCGCTAATGACTTTTTCCTATTTGCTCTTATGCCTAAGTAAGTGCTCCGGTTCAAAAATGGAGCAAATAAGGCCCTTTTGACGGGAGCATTTGCCATTTTTTCCACTAGTGGCATTCACTTCACCATGGAATTAAAATTATGTATTGTTGACAAACTTAAAAATTTGTAGAACTATAATATGGTATGAATCATGTGGATGGTGTTATATGATGTACTGTGGTGAATTTTGTTATACAAGTTCATGCACGACTTTGACATTTATGATGGTCACGTTGTTCAATAATTATGGTAATGTGAAGTATATTGCTTAAGAAGCAATTAAGATTGGTATAAATGTATGTATGTATGTTTAGTGCCAAAGTGTTTTAAATAATGTTTATAAGATCTTTAACATGATATATTTTGTCATCCTAAATCTGAAACCAGAGTATTGTTTTCAAATTATAAGGGTGATTAATCCTAAAAAGTTTCAATTATCTTTAAGAATGTGAAATGTGACTTTCATGTATTTCATTTTCACTGTTGTTTTGGAAATTTGTTGAAAAGCACTAAAAAAAGTTTCAGGTTCGTTAGTGCATGCTCAGGTTTTGTTGATTTTGGTCTTGAAATCTTCCATGGTGGAGGCAGATTTCCATTTTAATGGCTTATGAAATTGGTTTAAGATTCTAAATTGTTTTAGAAGAATTTGATAAGCGATTATTAAAGGTGTATTTAAAGGTTTAGTTGCTAGAAATTTGTGTATATTCAAAGGTTTATTTCCTAAGACCTATACGTCGAGGATTGGAGGATAAAATTTGCTCTCTGCTGCTAAGTTAAGAGTTCCTTTTAGCTAGTAGCTCAGGAAGCCAATAATTACTTATGAATTCAAGGAGCATACAACGCTAAAACCTAAATGTACACCAATATTGAAATTGCTTACAAGTTACTACTTGCTAACTGTATGCGTGTTTTTATTTCACCTACGTGGTGTGAGCGCGCATTAGATTTGACTACCCCACTGTTAAGGTCTTATTGAAAATTGTTTTGTATTGAAAGAAGTCGCCAACAATTCTTTTTAGGAAGAATCATAAACCTAATTGGATATGGGAAAACCGTAGGGACAAATTATCCAATGTAGATTTCCCTGTCCTGACTCCATAGATGGTCAAAATGAACCAAAGATTGAGTTCGGGGATGAGGGTACAAATATGGTCGAGAACCATATTGCCCATTCTTGGCCTTTACTAAATATCGATTCATTTTGCGATTTTATGCCAAAGAATAATCAAATAATGTTTTATACACCCTAAAAATATTTAGTCTAAGTGAGTTCAGGAAACACATGAAAAGACTAATTTTAGTGACATGTTATTTAGGCAATCAATATTACAGGGAACGTAACAGGTTGTCCAAATTGATCTGATTAATATGAGAACATTTATTTAGGTCTTGATTAGCAAAAATAACATGTGAGTGATGAAAGCATTAAAGCAGGACAATCATAATAGCATGCATATAATGATCAGGCAAGTATAATAGTAATGAAAAATAATTTAAAAGAAAGAAAGGGATTAGAATATACAGTAGAACGGTTTTATACCAAAGATCTACATCGTGAAACAAATGATTAGTAACTTCAATATAAAAATAATTGATTCAAGGATCCTCAGGATTATACCTATGCGGCTTAGATTGAGGAGCGCAACGATCTTTAGGCGGAGCAATCGTTGAACCAAGAACGCAATGAGGAAGAATTGATTGAAAGTATTGAAAGTATTTGAGTGTTTGAGTGTTCGGAGTATGTTTCGGAGTATTCGAGAGAATTTTTGTACGTGAAATAATAATATGAAAAAGTCGTCCGTAATTCATGAAATCACGGATATTTACAGAGAAAAGAAAACTTGCGCTCCACGCAAGCCCTGCACCAGGCGCAGGCCTACGTGGCAGGCGCAATGCCACGCGTCAGGGGCACATTGGTATGCCTGACGCCGCCAGCCCAATCAAGTTTAGGCACGTGTAAACGCGTTTTTGAAAAGATAGAAAAAAAAGTTGCGTCTCACACAGGACTTGCGTCAGACGCAGGACTCTGTGTGAGTCACGAAATCTACGTGTCAGGCGCTCATTGGCTCGCCAGACGCGTTCTGGCCTATGCGCTGGACGCACGTGGCGCACTGAGCGCAGCCCCCGCGTCCGGCGCATATTCGGTAATATTCGAGCATATTCCTTTACGCGTCTTTCGAAGATACCTTTTTTGATCCCTAAAATTCCGGAGATTGAATTTTACGGATTAAAAATCTGATTTGTTTATCAAAGATAATAAAAATGATTATGAAAAATATTTTTTAAAATAATAAATGTTTGATTGGGCTTTTAAAATGGACTTAAAATATTTTATGGGCTTAAAATACAATTAATCATCATGAACAATTAATTGGGCTTTAGAATATCATTTCAAAACACATTTTGGATTGGTTCTTTAGATTGCTTTTCCGTTGGGTCGTGCCAACTAATGTCGAGGTATGTTTCATCATTGGATCCTTAAATGGGGAGACACGATTATGTGTCTACACTAACTATGTAACATCAGCTTATGAAGTTAGTATTATAGGATTGAGATCATATGTACCATTATATGTGTTATTTTATCTTCCACTCTTTTCTAATTTTGACACTTATCAATGTATAATTAAATACGCTATATAAGTGATATGAGAAGGTGAGGTGTCAAGATAAGAACAACTTTCTCCGTCCCATAATATAGTGCCTACATTTTTTTCACGGGAATTGAGGAGGGAACATAATACGGGACACAATTAATGACTGATTTTCAGTCTAAATTACTTTGGCACGGATGAAGCTGAGGCATATGTAAGTTTTTTTTTTAAAACATCAAAGCATTTATTGCTTCTTTCATCATAGCTGTACAACTTAGCTGAATTGCAAAAGGTAAAGACCTAATCCTAACATATCAAAACTAACTAACCAATGAGAATGAGTTATTGGTTTTTTTTAATCCAATGACATTACAAAGATTAGTGGCACACAGATTGCCACTAATCTACTGATCTCTAATAAAAAGAAAACCCTTCCCTCCAAAAATCTGAAAAAACCTTCTAATTCTCACTATAAATAACAGCACATAGAGAAACCAGAAATCGCATCACCATAAACCCAAAAAAAACAATTGGAAGAAGGTAAAATATCACAAAAAAATTGTAAACTCATCTGCATCATTGCATGCTGTTATGGCTTCATATTTCGACTTGAATGCTGCTTGGTGTCCAGATTACATGGGCCTTGTTAATGAGGAACATGACTTTCCAGCTTACAATGAGCAAGGGGACTTCGATCTTAACTTGGAGCCACATGAAGATGAGCCAGACTTCCTTCAACAAACTGAAGAAGTTCAGGAACACCAAGTCAATGATAACACTTTGGTTGTAGTCAATCATCACAAGTGCAGCAGGCTCAGCAGTGAGGACAAGCTTCAAATATTGTGTTGGCTCCTCAGTAGAGCAAACTCAGGTAAACTGAAAAGGGGCTCAATCAAAGATGCAACATCTGTATTTAACTTATCAGTTAGATGCATTAGCAGCATTTGGAACACAGCCAGAAAACAGAGTTCAGCCATGCAAAGGTATAATGTCTCAACTAAATTTCATTTTTCTGGAAGAAAGAGAATTCAAGTGCAATTAGATGAAATTACAAAACTGAAAATGGGAGAAAGGTCATGTATTAGGGACTTAGAAACAATGCTTAACATAAGTAAGAGCACGATTCATAGAATGATAAAAAGGGGACCAATAAAACCACATACTAATCCACTTCATCCCGTTTAAAAGAACCAAACAAAATTGAAAGATTAAAATGGATTTTCATAATGTTAATGGGAAACACACCAAAAACCATGAGAGAGTATTACCCCATGTATGATTTCGTCCACTTGAATTGGATGAAAAGTGGTTCAATCTAAGTACCAAATCACAGAGGGTATTTGGCAAAGAATGAAAAGGGGTAAATATAGGGCGCCAAGTTCATTCCAAAGGTGATGTTCACAACATGTGTAGCAAGACCAAGGTACAACTCAAGTAGGGGTAAGCACATTTGATGGGAATATTGGAATCTTCCCATTCACATACCAAGAGGCAAAGAAATAGAACATCAAAGAACAGAGATAAGGGGACCATGATAACCAAAGTGGTTGAGAGTGTCAACCAAAGGGTAACAAGGGACATGCTCATTAATCAAATAATTCCAGCTATAAAGGAGAAATGGCCAAGAGATGGAGGTCCAACGACCATTTTCATACAACAAGATAACGCTAAGGCGGCAAACATCACTCAAGAAGATCCTGAATGGCAGTTAATTCATGAACAAGATGGATTCACTTTTATTCTAATTCAACAGCCTCCAAACAGTTCTGATTTAAACATACTTGATCTTGGTTTTTTCAGAAGCATTTAATCATTAATGCATAAAAAAGTGCGAGCAGATGTAGACGAAATGCTTGAAGCTGTGAACCAAGCATTTTATGAATTGGATCCGAAGACGTTAAGCAATGTGTGGATGTCATTACAATATGTGATGAATGAAATCCCCAAGGTTGGTGGTGGCAATGACTATGATGTGCCTCATGTGAATAAGAAGAAATTGGAAAAACAAGGAATTCTAAGTGATCAAGTCAAAGCACCAATGTGGGCAGTTATGGATGCTTGAGATAAAGTCCATGGACAAGCATCAACATCACAGCAACCATGAGCAACAAAACACAGCAACAAAAGGAGGACAACTTTTGTTTTTGTGTGTTTTTTAGGTATGTGTTTTAGGGTGCTTCAATCAGTTCAAGTACTTTTTTGGTGTGTTTTTTTTTTTGAGTTAAAAATCAAGTTGTAAGAGAAGTTTTAATGGTCAGTTTTTGTGTTTGAATGAAGAGATTTATTTCAAGTTTGCTTGCATTGGAGTATATACAAAACATTTGCTCAAAAGTGAAACATTAACAAGGAGTTAAACACACACAAAAAAAAGTTTGAAATGAAGAAGAATTAGTTAAAGTACATGAGACAAAATCAGTTAAGCTTAAAAAAAGAGCAAAAAGTGAAATAAAGTGAAAATAATTCAAAAGTCCCCATGAATCAGTACACATCATGCTCAAACCAACATCACACTCAACCACAACCCTAAATAGCCTCAATCAGTCCTTTTAAGGACTGGTGGCATATTAAGGATTGAGGAGGTGACATTTGAGGGAACTTTGTATGTCATTCCGCGAAGGTTTCATCATATACTTTTTTTTTAAAAAGGTTTGAAATGAAGAAGAATCGGTTAAAGTAAATGAGAAAGAATCAGTTAAGCTTAAAAAGGAGCAAAGAGTGAAATAAAGTGAAAAAAACTCAGAAGTCCCCATGAATCAGTACACAACATGCTCAAACCAACATCACACTAAATTTCATCACAATTTGATCACAACAAATAGGGGACTAAAAATCATCACAACTATCTCATCATAATATCATCATAATATATAGGGGACTAAAAATCACAGATTCATCACATTTCAAGCCATAATTCAGTTAATCAGCACAAGGGAAAACAAGTTATTCATGAATTGCAACCTCAATCTCATCATAATATCATCACAATAGGGGACTAAAAATCACAGATTTATCACATTTCAAGCAATAAGTCAGTGAATCAGCACAAGGGAAAACAAGTTATTTATGAATTGCAACCTTAATCTCATCATAATATCATCACAACAGGGGACTAAAAATCACATATTCATCACATTTCAAGAATAATTCAGTGAATCAAAACAAGGGAAAACAAGTTATTCATGAATCGCAGCATCATAATATCATCACAACAGGGGACTAAAATCACAATTTCATCACATTAGAACAATGAAAACAAGTTATTCATGAATTGCAAATCATAATATCATCACAACAGGGGACTATAAATCACATATTCATCACATTTCAAGCATAATTCAGTGAATCAAAACAAGGGAAAACAAGTTATTCATGAATCGCAACATCATAATATCATCACAACAGGGGACTAAAATCACAATTTCCTCACATTAGAACAAGGGAAAATAAGTTATTCATGAATCGCAACATCATAATATCACAATAGGGGACTAAAATCACAATTTCATCACATTAGAACAAGGGAAAACAAGTTATTCATGAATTGCAACATCATAATATCATCACAACAGGGGACTAAAATCACAATTTCATCACATTAGAACAAGGGAAAACAAGTTATTCATGAATCGCAACATCATAATATTATCCAACAAGGGGACTAAAATCATAATTTCATCACATTAGAACAAGGGAAAACAAGTTATTCATCAATCGCAACATCATAATATCATCAAATAGGGGACTAAAATCACAATTTCATCACATTAGAACGAGGGAAAATAAGTTATTCATGAATCGCAACATCATAAGATCATCACAACATGGGACTAAAATCACACCACAATTTCATCACATTAGAACAAGAGAAAACAAGTTATTCATGAATCGCAATATCATAATATCATCACAACAGGGGACTAAAATCACCAGATTCATCACATTCGAACAAGGGAAAACAAGTTCACTAGTGGAAAAAAGCTTATATGTTCTTAGTAATGATTCGGTTTATACAAAACCGCATCCGAAAATCAATTAAAAAAATGGGAGGGGAAGCTGGACGGACAATCTGATCCGGTCCTTTAGTGAACCGGATCAGATTTTAGAAATCACAGATTCATCACATTCGAACAAGGGAAAACAAGTTCACTAGAGGAAAAAAACGCGTGGTCCATGTTTCTCGTGGCCCATTTTCCTCATGGCCCATTTCCTCCCCATTTCCTCCCATTTTATTTTGTAAACTCTAATCCCTTCTACTCCCTCACTCACCCGCTGCTCTCCCACCCTCTTCCCTCTCTCCTCTCTTTGTCCCAGCCTCACACCCACGAAACCCTAACTCCCCATTCACTTCCCTCTCCACTGATGAAACCCCAAATGCAACCACCACTCTCTCTTCCCATGAAACCCTAACTCCCTCTCTCAAACGCCCACTCTCTCTGTTTATCCCCTCTCAATTCCTCGTCCCCTCTCAATTCCTCGTCCCCTCTCAAATTACAAATTAGTTCGCTTGTTTCTCGGGCATCTTCTCACGATAAACCGATAGAATTCCTGGTGGAAGCGTTTCGATTCCTGGAGATCTGTTGATATTCGTTGCGATAAAGGCGAACAATTGCGGTTTAAGTCTGATGTTCTTCAATTTAATCAGGTTGTTTATCTTCGTCTTCATTCTTCATCCGTCTTCATCAGTCCTTCATCCTTTGTTCGTAGTTTATTTTTTCTTTCATTTTCTGTAATTTACTTTGTTTTTAGTTAGATCTAGTTCTTTTTTTTGTAATTTTCATTCATTTTCTGTAATTTATGTTTTTAGTTAGATCTAGTTCGTTTTTTTTGTAATTTTCGTTCATTTTCTGTAATTTACGTTTTTTTAGTTAGATCTAGTTCTTTATTTTGTAATTTTCGTTCATTTTCATTTTTGGTTCTGAAATTCCAAACCTTCGTCATTTTTTTCGTTTTTTTGTAATTTTCATTTTTTTCATTGTTGAACTGGAGTTTGTGTATGCGTTTTTTCATGTATATATATTTATTGTTATTGTATATATATGTATATATACTTTTTTTCAGGTATACAAATATGGTTTTTTTATATATATGTACCTGTATTGTTAAAGGTAAGCGACTGAGCGTGAGACTTGAAAGTTAAAAGGTAGTGCAGACCTGCAGGCTGCAGGTCTGCACCTTTTTTTGGACATAAATTTCAACAAACTGCTGCGGTTTTAATCTAAAATTAGATCAGTTATGTGATTAACTGATCCGGTTTTAGCTTAAAACCGGATCAGTAAATAATTTACTGATCCGATTTTGGACCGGATCAGTAAATATTTAGGATCTGTTGCGAGTCCACCCGATGCGGACCAAAATCGAATCAGTAAGCCCGATTTT
This sequence comes from Beta corolliflora, assembly GCA_947648045.1. Taxonomy (NCBI): domain Eukaryota; kingdom Viridiplantae; phylum Streptophyta; class Magnoliopsida; order Caryophyllales; family Amaranthaceae; genus Beta; species Beta corolliflora. The sequence goes on from CANSZD010003843.1 coordinate 22,434, forward strand.
GACCGCATCGGATGGGCTTTTTTCCACTAGTGGTTATTCATGAATCGTAATCACAATCTCATCATAATATATCACATTTCAAGGCAATTTTCAACGAGTCGCAACAAAAGATACTATTTATTCATGATTCACACCACAATTTCATCATAATATCATCACAACAGGCATTAAAATAAAAATACAAGGAAAGGGGGCTTAGCTACTAGACTCGGCATCAGATGCATCAGATTCAAAGTCCTCGACGTCTTTTTTTTTTTGCAATATCTTCAGTAACAACAACAGTAGATGTACTTTTAGCATCAACACCATTTTTAGTGCTCTCAGATCCACCACTAGAAACAGATCGAAGATCTTCGATAATTAGGGTTCCAATATGCGATCCTTCACCGAAAAATTCGTCAAGAACTTCAGTAGAGTCAGATCGGGGACTATATGTGTGGTTTCCATCACATCGGCACCCCTCTCACGGTTTGGATAATTCGAACAAGCGTAAGTAGAGGATGGAAGATCATCCCCAAAAGAGTGAGAGAAACCGAAACTCATAGCCTTCAAATGAAATAGATGTTCTTTGCTAAAATGTTTTTAAGATAACTCATCACGGATTCATGCTTATATAACCATAGATCTTGGATTTTTTTCAAGAGAGAGAAAACGAGAGATAACTCGGTCAAAATAAAAAATGAATTGCGAGATGAAATTGAGAAGTGTAGTTAATTTTTTGTTCATGAAAACGAAGATCGAACTAGAAAACAAAGAGATGCATGATCTCGATGAGATTAAGAGGCTCCATGCATTTTAGCGTTTTAAATGGAGAGATGAGAAGAGACAAAGAGAAATAGAGAGAGTGTGTGAAAGGAATTCTAGAGGAATAAGGAAAATGGTGTGAACTGGAGAGAGGATAAAGAGAGAGAAAGAAAGTAACGGATTTTAAAAAAATCAATTAACTCGGATATTGCATTGGAAAGGTGGGGCTCTATTAATTTTTTATTTGTAAAGCATTAATGTTGGTACAGTTTTTCAAGGCAAACTGAGAACAAAATTGGAAAAAAATAATAATCAATGAGGGTAAGTTGGAGAATTCATACCATTTTATAATTGGAAAGGGGAGAAAGCAGAACAATATTTTAGGACACCTTAAAAGGAATGTAGGCACTATATTATGGGACGGAGGTAGTACTTGGGATGCAAATGAGTCACAAAGTAGGATAGAGGATTTCTTTTGAGTATTACGGGTGAAAGAATCCCTTTGAATCAAGATTTATTTGATCGTATAACTTGGCAATGATACAAACCAAGATATGATTAGGGTTTCACTAAAAACAAGATTGGATTGAGGATAATGCATTAGATGATAATGAAAGTCAAACTAAGGAATAAAGTGATTAAAGATAATAAAAAAGGATGGGGTGGTGGTAAAGACTAAAGAGAATAAGCTAGTGTTGTTACCATATACAAATAAGTAAAATACAAAGTTATTAATGAGAATATCCAAAAAGAAGGAAAAAAACATCGACTAAAATCCTACAGAATTAAGTAATGAACTATATCGGTCAAAAATTAACCCTTACAACTTGTATATCCTAAAGAATTATTAAGAATTAATTAAAAAACTATGTGAGTCCAAAAATTAACCATTACAACTTGTAAATCCTAAATAATTAATTAATGAACTATGTTAGTCTAAAAATCAATATAAATCTATTAAAAGGCGTTCCTAAACAAGGAACGGTGCCACATGGCGCTCTCCCTAGGGGTTTTAGTTCATGTAATCCATGTACAATAAAAAAATTGCATAGGATAAGTTTTGATCCCGTGACCTCAAGTTCATATACTAAAATTTTAACCACTTGGACCAAGTTGTTTTTAGTGTTATCATTTTAAAGTACAATATTAATAAATGAAAATTTTCCTTACAGGGGCATAGCCAGGGCCTAATAACTAGTATTAGATTAAAAAAGCGTTCTTATACGCAAGTCTATGTGCATATGGCACTCTCCCTATAGGTGTTTCATTCCATGTCATCATTATACTTTAAAAAAAATTAGAAACATGCTCCGTATAAGATTCGACCACGTGACCTCAAGTTAATATACCAAAGTTCTAACCAATAAGCTATGCAACATTAGATGATATTTTTTAACATAAAAATGTTAATAACCCGGAGCATCGTCAGGGACTAAAAACTAGTTTACAACTTGGAACAAATGTCACTTTAAAAGTACGGTAAAATCATACAACTTACTAGAAAACAATGAAAGAATAGATAAAATAAATAGCATCAACGGACTTGGCTGCGCTCCGAGCAACTCCAATGATGGTAATTTTGAATCTGCTTGCAATATTTAAAAGTAGTATGCAAGTTGTTCAACCATTGGAGGAAAATAATTGATCCCTGCTTGAGAGCAAGACCCGGCTCCACCAAACTAGTTGCTTGACTTCAAAAAGGCAATATTACCGAAATTGGAAAAGGGGAGGTGATGTTCACACTCCATATGATTGGTTAGTGCATCTCCATCAACAATAAACGCACAATTTTTTGTTGTTTCCTTCCTAATTATGATTGAATAAAAGATTAAAGTTGAAAATATTAATTGACATCAATGGGACCATACTAGCAACAATGTGTGCTTAAAGCGTTAAACAATTGATGTGGCAAGTCAAACTATAAGGTATTGTAGCTCACCATTGGAGTTGCATGTCATGCTCATTTTGAAAGGACCTCCTTCTTCCTTACAGTTGTAGCCTTGTAGGTCCGATTACAGTGTGCTGACGTGCTTCCCTCACTTGAGTAGTTAAGGTCGATATATCAAAATGGGCTAAAAGCATTGAGCAAGTACAAAAATGAGGAGGGATTAGTTTGACAAAAAAAATTCCCATAAAAAAAATAAATAGTAATAATCTTCTAAGATGCAGTGGGCGAGGAGAGAATTTCAAACCTTGATTTGCCTAAAACGAACCCTTTTCCCCCAACCCTCATAATACATGTAAAACTAAATAAATATTCCATCCATTTACAAATAATTGTTATACTTTCATTTTTCACGTATGCCAATGTAAAACTTTGATGACTAATATATCTAGTTTTGTAATTGTAAAAATCATAAATAATACGTATTTTTTTTTGATAGAAAAAAAGTACATATTAATACAATAAATATTAAGACGAGTCTAACAAGATCACACATGACTATGTCTTTATTCACGTATAAATTACAAATGATGGTCAAAGTGAAATTTGTAAATAGTGTAAAATGTCAAAGTGTAACAATTAAAACAAATGAAGGTAGATAATAGTATTTGTTTGATTTTAAGATACTTTACAAAATAGATAATACTTATAGTAGCGCGGTAGAGAGAAACAAAGGCTAACTATAAGGTTCATAAGATACTCACAAAAAATGAAGATAAGGAATATGTTGAAGGAGGTGACGATCTTGGTCATTGGGCCAATATCTTTCTTGAATATGTGGACACTTATGAATATTAAGTGTCTGTAAAGAGGTGAGGCCTTGTAATGATAGTGGAAGTCCTTGCAATTCTAGACAATCCATAATCTCAAGGTACGAAAGCAGAGAGAGGTTGCCAATCTCTTCTGGGAGAGCTGTCAAGTTCTTCAAATACATAAATTCCAAGTTACCGATCTCTTCTGGGAGAGCTGTCAAGTTGTTCAGAGTCTAATATCAAGATTGAGAAGGTTGGTTAGGCAAGCAATGCCTGGAGGGAGCTTCTTCAAATTCTTGAATTTGCATAACCTCAAGTGACGGAGGTTCCTTAAGCCTTGCCAATACATGCTAGTGTTCCCCTCTTCTAATTCTTCACTACTTCCCCAGATCTCCAGTGTCTCAATGAAAGGAAAATCTCCTTTTAGTATGTTACAAATGCCACTGTTAACCCCAATTAGTTTAAGATCCCGTATGGAACTTGGAGATTCAATCATCAAACCCCTCAATTCCTCGCAATTTCTTATTTCCACTGATTCTAGTTTACACAATCTACTACTGATTGACAAAGAAACTAGTCCATTCTTAGTTCCTTTAATAAGCAGGTGCTTTAATGATGTGAAAAGAGATGATGATGCTTCATCATTTGGTGATGCCAGATTGGATTCAAACAACTTTCCATTTCCCTCAATAACCCTCAATGACTCCAGCTTTGGTGCCAGAGGCATCAACACCAACTCTTTGCAATCCTCTACTTTTATATGCAAAAGACGAGGAAACAACAAATGTCGTCGCTGCTCACCACCACTTTTTGACGGTCTTGTCCACTCCTTTAGTCGTGGTAATCCATCCAACTCTAAGACCTCTAAGGTTGGGAAATAATGGGCGCGTGTGACCACAATCTCCACCAACCCAAATGTCGCCCTCATCTTCTACATACTTCAAGGCATCAAGTCGTTCAAGTGTAAGATTTTTCAGATGAGGTAGCTGACGCAAGTGAGGAAGAACTCTGCAATTCCGGCACTCTGAAATTATAATGGAAACTAGCTTAGACAAAACATCTAACCACCTGCATTGCATCTCATCTCCACTGTAGTTATCAACTCGAAGATATATAAGATTTGGAGGCAGCTGTAAGTACATTAACATTTCATTCATTCCACTAGAAGTAGGAGTAGCTTCTTCTCTCATTAAATTCCAATCTAAAGTGAGATTACTTAATCGCTCAATGCCCTTCAAATTTGCCCTTTGCGCTTCCATAACAGCATCATTGCGCCACTTGCAGAATTTAATATGGAGGTTCCCCGTATGATTCAAGGCTGGCACCGAGTCTATTCCATTGTTGTCCCCAACTATAAATTCATCTAACTCTTGCAGAGATGTCATTGTACCAAATCCTGGTGGAAACGTAGTCAAACCGCTGCCAGCAATTGCCAAGTGCCTCAGGTTGGGCAAGTTAGTAAAATCTATTGGCAATTCCTTCAGTTTTATACAACCATGAAGGTTAAGTGTTTGCAGGTTCTCTAATCTTGTTATTGCTTGGGGAAGACATTCAATGTCAGAGTTACGAAGATTAAGGTATCTCACATGTACCAACCTCCCTATAGAATCTGGGAGCCTCTTAATCCCAGAACCTTTCAAGCTCAAGACCCGTAAGGTTTGGAATCTGGATATCTGTCTAATAATTAATATGTCACTTTCAGCACTAACTGTAGCTAACAGCAATGAGCGTAACATTCTAGCCTCAAATAACAATGGTGGAGCTTCAAAGTTACCAAGATTTACATGTACATGTCCATCTATGACTTGGGATGAAGAGAAATCACCCAACACCATACTCTCGTGACCAGCTACATGTTGTGCCAAGTCATGCACTAAGTCGTGCATTTTGCAGCTTGTAATTTTCGCTTCAAGATCTTCTTCAGGATCTTGAAATAGATTCCTCCGTAGCAATTCAAGAAAGTAGTGGTCTCCGATATCTCTGTTTGATGCTTCAAAATATCCTTGAGCCATCCATAGATGAACCAATTTAGTTTGCCTAAACATATAGCCTTTCGGGAATAACGAACAATAAGCAAAGCATTGTTTCAATGATGGTGGTAGGTCATCATAACTTAACTTCAGAATAGGCATGATGTCGCTACCTATTGTATGTTGTGCCTTTGAGCGTTGAGCATCTCTGACATACAACCACTCTTCCGGAGTGTCTCTGGAACAGAGGAAACCTGCAGCAACTTTGATAGCAAGTGGCACGTTTCCACACATTTCCACAATATCTTTCCCGATCTCACTCAAAGAACTGAGATTGCTCCCTTCTTGTCGTGGTTTAAGTGCCAATCTTTCGAAAAGATTCCACGACTGATCAACACTTAGAGTTCCCAATCTGTAGGGTTCTTCAATGGTGCCAAGACCTCTTGCAACAACATCAGAGCGTGTAGTTACAATTACTTTACTTCCAGGTTTACCACATTTCAGCAAGTTCACAAGATCATGTAATCTATGAATAGTCTCATCCCATATGTCATCTAGCACAAGAAGATACTTCTTGCTTTCTATAGACTGTCTAATGCCACATTGAAGCTCTTCCAGTGGGAGATCACCATAGTTCTTACCAGTGAAGGAGTTGAATATTTTTCTCATTACAGCAGTGCTATCATTCTTGTCAGGTACATAAGCCCATCTAGTCAGATCAAAATGGTTTTGAACCGTCTGAGCATTGAAAACAAATTGAGCTAGAGTAGTTTTTCCTAGACCCCCAAATCCCATGATTGGGATAATAGTAACCTTTTCCCCATCATATTTGGGATCACAAAGCATCTGAATTATCACGTCTTTGTCATTTTCTCTACCAATGACATCTTCTGCTTCCACAAAAGAGGTTGTTTCTCTGTTCTTCATGAAGCGGGACATCAGAGGTTGTGGTTCTTCCCCATGGTCATAGACCCTTAAGTTTAAGCCAGCCATATCAGAGTTGATGGCATCAAGTTGTTCTCTAATAGACTTGATTTCTCGAGCTATATTCCAGTTTAAAACAGGAGAGCTTGACCTTAAGGAAAAGTGTACCTCGTGATTTTGTTTTCTGCGCTGTTTCTGGATATCAACAGTGAGGATACGATCAAACAAGTCATCAGCTTGGTAAAGCACCAGCTTCAGACTCCGAAGCCACAGTTTGACAGCATCGCTACCCTCCTCTTCCTGATACTTTTCGGCATCACGAACTCGAGCTTGGATCATCTCCATGCTCTTCCCAAGCTTCTTCAGATCATCTCTTGCGCCCCACCAGGATGAAGCCTCTTTAAAGGCTGATGTTGCCAAGAGTTCCAGAGCCTTTGCTACTAAGTTGGACAAAACTCCTTCTGCCATTACAATTTACCAGTACTCTCTCTCTGTTTTTGTTTTGTTTGGTGCAAGCAATGCTCTTTCTTTGTGAGTTGCGAATGATAATTTCTGGAAATATCAAATATGCAAATGCAATATTATTGCTCACAGGTCAACCCAATTATGTTTTTATGATTTCTAATCTCTCCCCTTATTGCGTGGTGATGAGGCTGGCAAGACGTTTTCTATGGCATATTCGCAACGACGACTTTATATAAAATAAACCCACTACGTCTACGAGTAGAAGAAATGTAGAAGTATATTAAATCCATCATTGAGTGTCGATTTAGCCGATTAGGGGTCAGCAAAATTGCGGCTGTTGTAATTGGTTTTGGTTCTATTTTTAAAAGTTTTGGATGCTTTGTTGTCTAGTTTAAATGGTTCTAAAATTGGGTACAAAATATTTGATAGATTTGATTTTGTATCACAGTATCTTGTCCCGAATTTAATGTATTTTTTTAAATTTTTGTATGTAAGAGAAGAACAAAAATCACTAAATCCAAATAACTTATGTTTGATTTTGATAATAAAAAAAATAATCATTGAGGATTTGGAAATTTCTTCCACCTTATTGCTAGAGAGTAATTTATATGTCTTTCCACTTCACTAATTGTGTTTGGTACCCCCGGCTCTTTTACCATGATATTGTTATGCATCAAGTTTTATATTACCTAGATCCTCACATTCAAAACATAAAATACCAAAAGTTGTTTACAACTTTACATGACTCCATGCTTTCCAGAGCTAGTAATTAATTTTCAGTGCCAAACACCACAGTGCAAGTTTATACAGAGGGTGATGGGTTTAGCTGTGTAGTTGGGTCTTTTAATGAGGTAGGGCGTGTTCGACAACAATAGTTGTGGTAGTAGCTTTTAGCTATGAAAGTAGCTTGTAGCTTTTAGTGGTTGGTGTATAGCTGTTAGCTGTCCAAGTAGCGGTTAAAATATTGATATTCAATAAAAGAAGCTCTTTACATATAACTTGTTAAAATATTTCTAATAATTGCAACAAACGGAGGCGTGTTAAGGCTTCCCAACTCCAAGTGGTCTTCTCCTCTTCTTCTTCTTGCTCCTCTTCGAACTGTTCACAACAACTTATCTCTAATTTCTTAAGGACAGAGAGATGCTGCAATCCCTCAGATATGTTTCCAAGCTCTTGCAGAACTTCATATCCAGGATGCCGAATGGAATTTGGAGATTCGAACATCAAACTCTGCAGTTGGTAACAATAGGATATTTCTAATGTATTAAGGTTACACAAACTACTACTAATCGACAAAGACTAGTTCATCATGAACTATATAAGTAGTGTACTCTACATTATTATATCTCATTTCGGTTTTGCTCCTTCTCTTTGATAACCGTGATGTATTGCCAACTTGACCACAATATTTAAATGCTTAGTTATTAGCTAAGTGGTGAGCCTATGGCAGAACATAAATAGAGTGTTCAGTTAGGAAATGAATTACAAAAGGTAATATGTTCACTGCACTTATTTTGGGATATTTGTGCCTTTTACATGCTATATGTTGTATGTCACCATCTGATTCACACCTCTCAATTTCTTTTACATGCAATAATATGCCAGCTGGCTGTTGTGTGCTCATTGTTGCTCGTTGCGTCGTTGCCCTCCACTCGTGGTGTTGCCGCCATGCGTCGCGTCTGCCGTCCTTGTTGTGTGTTTCTCTCGCTGACTGTTGGATACTTGGATGTTTGCTCGCTGCCGTCGCCGTTGCATATTTCGTTGCCGTTGCGGCTGGCTCTACGTGTTGGGCCAGGAAATGCCTAACGAGGTGCTCTTACCAGATTTCTCTGGAGAGTAATAACAAGGGACATAACTCTTATCTTGACTTGGAGTTGTAGTATCATGAGGCCTATGATAAAGCATGTTGCAGTTATGGAGTGACCCTAAGAGGTCAATGGTACTATGTTGTTGTGGATTAGAAAGGAGTTATGACGAACCCATTATGTTGTTGGCTTAGATTGGATATTCTTTCTATATTCGTTGTATTTGGTGTCCTTTTCTTTCTAGATTTGCACCGGAAAGTGGGTTGTTTTGTATAGCTTCGTAGAGTTTTCTTAATATTGTTATGATTTTATGAATACCCAAACTAATTGTTTTACACAAGTATCATGGAGATTTTAGTCTCGCGCTTTATTTAAAAGTTTGAATTTTGTGCTGTTGAAAAACAAATCATGGAGGGAGAAGTATGGATGATGGAACTTTGGGAATTTTTTTCATAGTTCTATTTTTTTTTAGAATCTCGCTCCTTATATTTGATTGTTAATCCCGCACTGCTAAGACTAATTCAGTTTGTGAGACCATGATTTTTGATAATCTGATAAAAGTATACGTCGATTTTAGTTGAAGTGAGATTTCTGAGGAGTTATAAAATGACTTTGTGTTTCTTTTGTTGACTTGGTGTGACCATTGTGGTAGAAGAGCTCATTCTATTGTTCTACACTTCTAGTCTTTTACTGATATAATTGATTACATAAATTGTGGTCTATATCTCCATGTAAATCCGATGTTCATGAAATTATGTCATAAGAATTGCTTGTCACATAGTTCCTAGGTCATTTAGTTGGTGCAACCAAGTTGTTTGGCACACAATTTTAGAAGGATGATTAATAGGTATACGATCAAATAGTTTAAACAAAGGTAAGATAAGTGATTGCATGTGCTTAAACTCCTTTAATTTTTTATCCGTTTGCCTTATCTATCATGTTCCTAAAACAGCATGCCAAACAATTTGGTTGCAACTATTAAATAACAGAGGAAGTATCATGAAATTCATGGTTGTATATACAGCAAAGGTTGTTTTGTTCTTCATGAAATTTGCCATTTGAGGTTGTGGTTCATCTCTACTTGTCATAGGACCTCAAGTTCAAGCCGGTCATATCGATTTGATGGCATCAAGTTGTTCTTTGATAGGCCCGATCTCTTGAACCATTTCCAGGCTTAAACAAATAGGGATTGACGTCAAGGAACCCAAGCTACCTCCCCTGTTTTCTTCGCTGTTTCTGGCGATCAACTGTGAGGCTGATCAAACAAGTCATCAGCTTGGTAAAGCACCAGGTCATCGCATGCGATCTACCAGGATGCAGCGTCTTTATAAGCTGATTTTTCTAAGGATCCCAAAGCCTTCGCAACGAAGTCAAACAGAACTCCTTCCGCCATTCTTACTAGTACTCTCTCTTTTTGAGTTGTGATTGTGAGATGTGACTTATGGGTTGCTAATGATGATTTCTAGAGTACTTTACCAAGCGGGATCTATATATGCTCCTTGCTTTGTGGAGTAAGTAGTACTTTACTAAAGGGGAGTACTTTTCAAAAAAAAAAAAAAAGGGGAGTACTTTAAGTAGGAGCACTAATATGTATTATCTCCGTCTCATAATATAATGCTTGTTACTTTTTTGGGTGTCCTAAAAAAATTGTTCTAATTTTAAATATTTTAACTTTTTAACTGTTTAGGCGGAATCATGAAATCTTAAGGATGTAATTCTATTGGATGTTAGAAAATTTTGATGTAATCCTATTAGTTAATTTTGGTTTGTTTGGATTCATGCAAACTTTTCCTCTTTATGTTAATATTATTAAGGAAAAATTAATTCCAATAATCCAACATTATATTGGCTAGTTCGCCTCTATTTGATTATTTTAGGATAATCTCAACTTTCACAGATTTTAATCCGAACTCTTATTTTTCTTGCATACAATAGAACCAAAACAAATTGTTAATGGCAAGAAAAATCAGAGTGCGGATTATTTTGAGAAGCTACCCCCAAAAGTTGGGATTATTAAAAAATACTCCCTCTGTTTCTTTTTAATTTACTCATTTCACTTTGGGGGAGAACCAAAGAAACTAAAAAGTGGGTTAAAATATTAAGAAGTGGATGACATGGGTGGAAAAAGAGGAAAAAGTAGATATGACATGTTACCAAAAATAAAAAAAAGTAACAGTGTGTAGATTAAAAAGAAACGGACCAAAAAGGAAAGTGTATAGATTAAAAAGAAACGGAGGGAGTAGTCAATAGGTGGAATTAATTAGTGCGAATCGGCCAAATGTTGGATTATTAGAATCAAAATTTTCAATTATTATATATTTATTGATGCTTGTTAGTTTCAATATAATTTTTGTTATTTTGAGGCATAGATCTTTTTTTATTTTGAATGTGGTATTTGTAGCTGCTGTTTATTTTACAGGTAAGTTGTAGTTGCCATGGGACATATTTAAATCTCTTGCAAGCATATGGTAATTAGGAGGCTGATGACCCTTAAGATTATAGAGACAATTTTGTTGTGGTGACCTTTCTTTATTTGTGTTCAGTGTTCACAAGTGGAAAAAACCACATTTGCTATTTAAGAAGTGCTCCTATTCCTAGTTCGATTTGCATTTCTTCCAAGCGCCAAGCATCGTTCATTAGCAATGGTGGTGAGTCGGAAACCACCATCGTTGGAGCAGAGGATGAGAGAGAGAAGTGAAAAAGGTTTATAAAGAGAGGAAGAATGAGTTGAAGGCGGAGATTCGCAGAAGAAACAAGAGAATATTTTGAGGTCAGAACTAAACTTCAGAAGTAACCGACATCTAATTTTACTTCGAATTGCAAGTTTTTCTTGTAATTTTGATCTCTATTTATTGGATTTCTGGATTCTATTGACGTAAGTGGAGAGGTACATAATCTTTTTGAACATTTTGAGTTCAAATCAAAATTTTGTATGAATTTTCTCTTGCTATTATTTGATTGAGTTTTGGTTTTGGTATAAATTCTTTCATTTCATGCTAATGGTTTAGTCTTTGAAGCATTGAGGTCTGCAGTGTTCTCTGAACCTTTAACTTGGTAGGATATTTGTGCTGGTGTGCCATGTGGTAGCTAAGGTGTGATCAGTTATGCGTTGTTTTAACTTAAAAACTTACCCTAACTTTAAGATATGTAGGACAACCAATTTAGAAAAGGAGGGAATGATCATATAAGAGATATCGTGGTTAAAGCACGGTCTCATCTACCAATATTATGTTTGCTTTCTCAATTTCACTTGTTCGCAATGAAGGTTGGAAGCCTGGAACACGTATGAGTTTGTTTTGTAAATATGATACCATCGAAGTGTCAGACTTTATTTATTTATTTAGATTCTCCATTATGCTGGCATGGCCAAGTTTTAGCTGCTGTTTGATGCATATCTTTTGTGCAACCAACAGGCATTGCGTTTGGAAGTGACAAAACTTTCATTTCTTGAGAAGTTATCAGTTTTGCCTCTTGAAGTTGGTCTACGCAAAGACCTGAAAGTTCTTAGAGTTGATGGTAACGCATTAGTGTCTGTTCCAGGCAAGACTTATATATGTTTAAAATAATTTTTGTTAAGTGGAATGATCTTGTCTAACAGCTAAAGAGTGCTAGAGCTATTAGATAGTTTGTTTTTCTCTATTACTTACTCATTATCCTAATTTTTGGGACTTCGGAAGCAGTGGAACTCAGGCAGTGTGTTTGACTTGTGGAGCTTTCATTGGAACATTACAAGCTGATAAGCCCACTATAAGATTTCAGGTTGTTCTCTTCTGATCAGTATCTGTTACCTAGGACAAAACCTTTTCATTCTCTTGGTAGAAGATCAGAAAGTTAGAAAATTTTGCAAGAGACCTAATATTGTCTCTAGTTCATGGCTGAAAGCTGCTATCAGCTGCTAGGATAATTTGTGTGACTAAATTATGCATATGCAGCTGCTGTCATGTTTAGGATGCTCATTCAGCTTTTTTTCATTGCTAAAAAGCTAAATGAGTATAGGATGCTCATTTGTGAAATAGGGTGCTCAATGCTTATCAAGTAGTGTAATCTAGATTATATATCTCATTTCCGTTTTGCTCCTTCTCTTTGATAACCATGATGTATTGCCAACTTGACCACAGTATCTAGATGCTTGGTTATTAGCTAAGTGATGAGCGTAGAGTGTTCAATTAGGAAATGAATTACAGAAGGTAATATGTTCACTGCACTTATTTTGGGATGTTTGTGCCTTTCACATTCTATATGTTATATATCACCATCTTATTCACACCTCTCAATTTCTTTTACATGCAATAATATGCCAGTTGACTGTTGTGTGATGCGTGCTGCCGTTGCTGCTGTGTGCTGCTGCCGTTGCTGACTATTGCATGTTTGTTGTCGTTGTGGCTGGCCTCTTCATGCTGCTGGGCCAGGAGATGCCTAACGAGGAGCTCTTACCAGATTTGTCTGGAGAGTAATAACAAGTTAAATAACTCTTACCTTGACTTGTAGTATCATGAGGCATAGGATAAAGCATGTTGCAGTTATGGAGTGACCCTAAGAGGTCAATGGTATTATGTGTTACCTCTCGTGGATTAGAAAGGAAACGTTAGAAAGGATTTAGTTGCTAATGGTGTTGATAATTAGTCAAGTTCAAGTGGTATTACTGCAAGTTGTGAATGTGATATTGAAATTGATGTTTTGATTATATGAGCAATGATATGATATACTTTACGCATGAATAATCTCTTTGTTATAAATAAGAACAATGTTATTGGTAGTATAGTGAAACAAATTTCATATTTTGGTTCATTGAACTTTTGGTACCTTTTTAACTGCTTGCATTGCCAGTCGAAAACATTCATCTCCTATTGTCTCCCAATCTTTTATTTCATTATTGTAATTTCGAGTTACCCGTCTCTTGTAGGATATTAAGAATTTTGAAATTTGTTGCACCAACTTTTTGATTCTTGGTTAAACATAGACAAGAGACTTGCTGGTTGTCTGCTCTTGCTTTTGTATCATGTTGCTGCTCCTTTTGCACCTTTCACTATACTTCTATGATACATAGTTACATGCTATTTGCACCTTTCAGCTTGTAACTTGTAAGTTCACAATTTTATGACAGACCTTACATTAATGAATATCAATTTGGGTAGTAGTTGATTAGTTCACCTTCTTCATTTCTCTTCATGACTGCTATGGTAAATCTGTATATCAGCTAGATCTTAAGGGAGCCAAACTCTTTGATTTAGTGCCTGATAATTGCAGAGTGATTTGGTCTGCCTTATAAACATAAAAGTGTGTGTTTAATTGTAATCACTACTGATTCACGCAATTTCTCGACACTCTTATCTTTTCCTTAATGTTTCCTATGAGGTAAAATGCACAAGCACTAGCCTGCAATCCTGCATTGTGTAATACTTCTATAATGATGTAAATGAAGTAAAACTTGCTGACTTTGCTGCCTGGTCTCTTTATTGCAATTATTGACAGCAACTTCCATTAGTTTTCCCACCTCCCACCCCCGTTCATTTGTTCTTCAAAATAAAAGACAGTAAGACTGCAGTGTGCAGATGCACATTCAATTGATTAAGCCTTAATCTTTCTTTTGAGAAATGGGTATTGAGCTGTTGCCTAGCCTCTATAGTAAATTTCTGATAGAATTGATTTCTTTTCGTAGTCATTTTTGTTTTCCACAAATATTGCTATGTGAAATTTATTGGTTTCATGATCTCATTCGGTTTATTTTTCTTGATTATGATATCTTCTTTAGATTGTTGAGTTCATTGTTGTTCTGTTGATTTCTAATTTTGCCACTTAATCAATCTACAATTAAATATACTACATAATTGATATGAGAGGGTGAGGTGTCAAGATAAGAACTACTTGGGATGCAAAGGAGTCACAAAGTTGGAAATAGAATTTTTTTTTAGTATTAAGGGTGAAAGAATCCACTGAACCAAGAATTCTTTGATCGTATAACTTGGCAACGATACAAGCTAAGATGGGATGACGTTTTCATTAAAAATAAGATCGGGTTAAGGATAATGCATTAAATGATAATAAAAGTCAAACTAAGGAATAAGGTGATTAAAGATAATAAAAGAGGATGAGGTGGTGGTAAAGAGAATAAGTTAGTTTTGTTACCCTAACTAAATAATTAAAATACAAAGTTATTAATGAATATCCAAAAAAAAGGAACGCTCATTAAATCCTAATGAATTAATTAATGAACTACATAAGTCCAAGATTCTATACTAATATATTAAAATGCGTTCCTAAGCATGGAACTACGCCACGTGGCGCTATCCCTTAGAGTGTTTACTTTATGTAAACACACATACAATAAAAAAAGAAATAGAAATGCATCTTATAAGATTTGATCCCATGACCTCAAGTTTATACACTAAAGTCTTAACCACTAAACCAAGTAATATTTGGTGTTATAATTATGAAGAAAAATGTTAATAAATAAAGATTATAATTATCCGGGGCATAGCCCGGACTAAAAAACTAGTTAATCCTTACAACGTTTAGAACCTAAAGAATTAATTAATGAACTATGTGAGTCCAAAAATTTAACCCTTACAACTTGTAAATGCTAAGAATTAAAATGAACTACATCAGTCCAAAAATTAATTCCTTACAACTTGGAACCAATGTCACCCTTAAAAGGTAGAACTATACAACTTACTAGAAAGCAATGGAAGAATATATAAAACAGCATCAACCAGACCTGGCTCCGCTCCGAGCAACTCCAATGTTTGCAATTTTGGACCTACTTGTAATATTTGAAAGTAGTGTGCAAGTTGCTCAACCATTGGAGCAAGATAATTAACACTTGCTTGAGAACAAGACCTGCTCCATCAAGCTAGTTGTTTGACTTCAAAAAGGCAATATAACCTGAAATTGGAAAAGGGGAAGGTGATGTTCACATTGCATATGATTGGTGAGTGCATCTCCATCGATAATAAAGACACAATTTTTTTTGCTTCCTTCCTAATTATGATTGAATAAAAAATTAAAGTTGAAAATATTATTTGACATGTGGGACTATACTAGCAACAATGTATTGTAGCCTACCATTGAAAACTTTGTAAGTAGAAAGCGATATTGCTTAGAAACTGATGTGGCAAGTCAAGCTACAAGATGTTATTGCTCACCATTGAAGGGACCTCCTTCTTCCTTGCAGTTGTAGCCTTATAGGTCTTATTACAGTGTGCTGACGTGCTCCCCTCACTCAGGTAGTCAAGGTCGATATATTCAATAGCTAAAAGCATTGAGCAAGTACAAAAATGAAGAGGAGTTAGTACGCGCAAAAAAAATCCCATAAAAAATAAATAGTAAGTATTCTCTAAGATGCAGTGGAAGAGGAGAGAATTTGCATATTTTATTTGCCAAAAAGAACTTTTTTCCCCAATCCCCTACAGCCCAGAATACATGTTAAAATAAAATAATACTCCATTCGTTTACAAATAATTGTTACATTTATAAATTTATGTGCCAATGTAAAACTTTGAGGATTAATATCTCTAATTTTGTATTTGTAAAAATCATAAATAGTGCATATGTTTTTTTGATAGAAAAAAGATACATATTAATAATAAAATGGATATTAAGACGAATCTAACAAGATCCGACATGATTATGTTATTCATGTATTAATTATAAACGATGGTCAAAATGAAAATTGTGAACAGTGTAAAAATATCAAAGTGTAACGGTTAAAAAAATGAAGGTGATAGATAATAGTATTTGTTTAATTTTATGATACTTGCACAAAATAGATAATACTTCTGGTTGCGTTGTAGGGAGAAACAAAGGCTAATTGTAAGGGTTCATAAGATCCTCACCTAATATAAACATTAGGAATATGTTGAAGGAGGTGACGACCTTGGCCATTGGGCTTATATCTTTTTTCCAGATGTGGACAGTTACGAATATCAAGTGTTTGTAAAGAGGTGAGGCCTTGTAATGATAGTGGAAGTACCCGCAATTCTGGACAATCACAAATAACAAGATCCGAAAGCAGGGAAAGGTTGCCGATCTCTTCTGGGAGTGCTATCATCTTCTCCATACCCCCAATATAAAGTTTCTGAAGCAGGGAGAGGTTACCGATCTCATCTGGGAGAGCTGTCACGTTGTTCATATCAATTTGAAGGGACTGAAGGTTGGTTAGGCAAGCAATGCCTGGAGGGAGCTTCTTCTGGTTGTTGAATTCCCGTAACTCCAAGACACGGAGGCTCCTTAAGCCTTGCCAATACATGCTAGTGTTCCCCTCTTCTAATTCTTCATTACATCCCCTAATCTCCAGTGTCTCAAGGAAAGGAAAATCTCCTTTTAGTATGTTACAGAAGCCACTATTAACCCAAATTAATTGAAGATCCCGTATGGAACTTGGAGATTCAATCATCAAACTCCTCAATTCCTCGCAATATGTTATTGCTACTGATTCTAGTTTACACAATCTACAACTGATTGACAAAGAAACTAGTCCATTCCTAGTTCCATTAATTTGCAGGTGCTTCAATGACGTGAAAAGAGATGATGATGCTTCATCACTTGGTGACGCCAGATTGGATTCAAACAACATTCCATTGCCCTGAAAAACTTTTAATGACTCCAGCTCTGGTACTAGAGGCATTGACACCAACTCTTTGCAATCCTCTACTTTCATTTGCAAAAGATGAGGAAACAAATATCGTCGTTGTTGCTGTCGCTCACCGCCACTTTTTGACGGTCTTGTCCACTCTTTTAGTTGTGGTAATTTAATCAACTTTAAGTCCTCCAAGGCTGGGAAATAATGAGATGTGTAACCACAATCTCCATCACCCCATATGTCATTCTCATCTTCTACATACTCCAAGTCATCAAGCCTTTTAAGATAAACATTTTTTAGATGAGGCAGGTGACTCAAGTGAGGGAGAACTCTCCAGTTACTGCAATCTGAAATTGTAATGGAAACTATCTTCGATAGCCCAACTAAGCACTTACATGGAATCTCATCGTGTAACACCAGATTACATTCAAAAAGCTCTGCATTGCCCTTAGAAATCTCCAATGACTCCAGCTTTGGTGCTAGAGGCATTGACACCAACTCTTTGCAATTGTCTACTTTCATTTGCAAAAGACGAGGAAACAACAACTGTCGTTGCTGCTCACCACCACTTTTTGACGGTCTTGTCCACTCCTTTAGTCGTCGTAATTCATCCAACTCTAAGACCTCTAAGGCTGGGAAATAATGGGCTGCGTAATCACAATCTCCACCAACCCATATGTCGTCCTCATCTTCTACATACTCCAAGGCATCAAGGCTTTCAAAATAAAGACTTTTGAGATGAGGCGCCTGACTCAAGTGAGGGAGAACTGTGCAATTATTGCAATCTGAAATACTAATGGAAACTATATTGGATAGCCCAACTAACCACTTACATGGAATATCATCGTGTAACACCAGATTAGATTCAAACAACTTTGCATTACCCCCAGAAACCTTCAATGACTCCAGCTTTGGTGCTAGAGGCATCAACACCAACTCTTCGCAATTGTCGACTTTCATGTGCAAAAGACGAGGAAACAAAGATTGTTGTCGCTGCTGACCACCACTTTTTGACGGTCTTGTCCACTCCTTTAATAGTGGTAATCCATCCAACTCTAAGTTCTCTAAGGCTGGGAAATAATGGGATGTGGAATCACAATCTCCACCGACCCGGATGTTGCCCTCATCTTCTACATACTCCAAAGCATCAAGCCGTTTAAGATGAAGATTTTTGAGATGAGGCACATGACTCAAGTGAGGGAGAACTCTGCAATTATCGCAGGCTGAAATTGTAATGGAAACTAGCTTAGACAACACATCTAACCACCTGCATTGCATCTCATCTCCACTATAGTAAGTAACTCGAAGATATATAAGATTTGGAGGTAGCTGCAAGTACATTAACATTTCATTCATTCCACTAGAAATAGGATTAGCTTCTTCTCTATCTAACTCCGAATAATCTAAAGTGAGATTAGTTAATCGCGGACTGCCCTTCAAATTTGCCCTCTGCGCTTCCAAAACAGCATCATTGCGCCACTTGCAGAATTAAATGTAGAGGAATCCCGTAAGATTCAAGGCTGGCAAAGAGTCTATTCCATTGCTTTCCCCAACTATAAATTCATCTAACTCTTGCAGAGATGTCATTCTACCACTTTCTGGTGGAAACGCAATCAAACCGTTGCCAGCAATTGCCAAGTGCCTGAGGTTGGGCAAGTTACTAAAATCTCTTGGCAATTCCTCCAGATTTGCACAATTATAAAGGTAAAGTATTTGCAGGTTCTCTAATCTTGTTATTGCTTGGGGAAGACATCTAATGGCAGTGTTACTAAGAGTAAGATATCTGAGATGTCTCAACGTCCCTATCGAATCTGGGAGCCTCTCGATCCAAGCATCTTCCAAGCTCAAGACCCGTAACGATTGGAATTTGAATATCAATCTGTCACATTCAACACTTGTTGTAGCAGATAGCAATGAGCGTAACATTCTAGCCTCAAATAACAATGGTGGAGCTTCAGATTCACCAAGATTTACATGAACAAGTCCATCAGTGATTTGGGACGAAGACGACTCAACCAACACCATGCTCTCATGACCAGCTACATGTTGTGCCAAGTCATGCACTAAGTCGTGCATTTTGCACCTTTTAATGTTCCCTTCAAGATCTTCTTCAGGATCTTGAAATAAATTCCTCCGTAGCAATTCCAGAAAGTAGCGGTCTCCGATATCTCTGCTTGATACTTCAAAATATCCTTGAGCCATCCATAGATGAACCAATTTAGTTCGCCTAAACTTATAGCCTTTCGGGAATAACGAACAATAAGCAAAGCACTGCTTCAATGCTGGTGGTAGGTCATCATAACTTAACTTCAGAATAGGCATGATGTCGCCACCTATTGTAAGTTGTGCCTTTGAGCGTTGAGCATCTCTCGACATACAACCACTCTTCCTGGGAGTGTCTCCGGAATCACAGGAAACCCAGCAGCAAGTTTGATAGCAAGTGGCACGTTTCCACACATTTTCACAATATCTTTCCCGATCTCACTCAAAGAACTGAGATTGCTCCCTTCTTGTCGTGGTTTAAGTGCCAATCTTTCGAAAAGATTCCACAACTGATCATCAGTTAGAGTTTTCAATCTGTAGGGTTCTTCAATGGTGCCAAGACCTCTTGCAACAACAACAAAACGTGTAGTTACAATTACTTTACTTCCTGGTTTACCACATTTCAGCAAGTTCACAAGATCATGTAAATTATGAACACTCTCATCCCAGATGTCATCTAGCACAAGAAGATACTTCTTGCTTTCAATTGACTGTCTAATGCCGCGTTGAAGCTCTTCCAGTGGGAGATCACGATAGTTCTTACCAGTGAAGCAGTTGAATGTTTTTCCCATTACAGCAGTGCGATCATTCTTGTCAGGTACATAAGCCCATTTAGTAAGATCAAAATGGTTTCGAACCCTCTCAGCGTTGAAAACAAGTTGAGCTAGAGTAGTTTTCCCTAGACCCCCAAACCCCATGATTGGGATAATAGTAACCCTTTCCCCGTCATATTTTGGATCAAAAAGCATCTCTATTATCAGGTCTTTATCATTTTCTCTACCAATGACATCTTCTGCTTCCACAAAAGAGGTTGTTTCTCTGTTCTTCATGAAACGGGATATTTGAGGTTGTGGTTCTTCCCTGTTATGATCATAGAACCTCAAGTTTAAGCCAGCGATATCAGATTTGATGGCATCTAATTGTTCTCTGATACACTTGATTTCTCGAGCCATTTTCCATTTTAAAAAAAGAGAGCTTGACCTTAAGGAACCGAAGTGTACCTGTTTCTTTTGTTTTCTCCGCAGTTTATGGTTACCAACAGTGAGGATGTGATCAAACAAGTCATCAGCTTGGTAAAGCACCAGCTTCAGTCTCCGAAGCCACTCTTTGATGACCTCACTACCCTCCTCTTCCTGATACTTCTCAGCATCACGAACTCGAGCTTGGATCATCCTGATGCTATTCTCAAGCTTCTTCAGATCCATCTCGTGCACCCCACCAGGATGCAGCCTCTTTAAAGGCTGATGTTGCCAAGAGTTCAAGATCCTTTGCAACTAAGTTGGTCAAAACTCCTACGGCAAATACTTCTGCCATTCTTTTTTCTTAACAGCACTCTCTCTTTGTGAATTGTGAGTTGTGAGTTGTGAGTTGTGAGTTGGGATCATTCTACTTTCTGTGGTCATCGTAATTCGTTATCAGTTATCACCAAATTTTGTCAGTAGAGTAATACTTGCCACAAGCTCTCATGGAACTGGGACCCCAAGCGTTCATATCTAATCTACTAAGATTACTGACTTTTCAAATTTTTATTCTGGGTAAAAAGATTTTAATATATGTAAGGAAGTACTGTATTTGATAGGAAATGAAGTACTTCACTGTGGTTGTGGGTCTTTCTTCTTCTCTCCTCTTTTCTCTCTCGGGCCCATGTAAGGTTATGTTCTTTTGGACTGAATTAATTGAAATTCATTTTAATTCACTTGTCATTACTCGTTTCGCATGTTTAATTTTGGTCGGTGCAGACAATAGAGTTCGGTTGATTCGGTTCGGGCCTTAAATACACCAGTGCTCAATCGTTCATCCAAGATAACAAAGCCTAAATGGAATATAGTTTATACTACTAACTCGCTCTTCGCAGAATTTATGAGCATACTGACACATCTATCATATTTTCATATTGTAAAAATGCCATTGAAATGCTCCAACAAAATATATTGATCTTCACATGTATCACCATGTAATTAATGAATATAGGGTCTTCCATGGCACATTCCAGGAAATCAAGTTCAAGTTCTATAGGACCGAGGCAACAAGATTGCAGATGCTATGGCAAATTGGCAAGGGAGTATAGGAAGCTAGAATTTTGTATGAATGAAACTAGGATTGGCCATTGGGAAACTATCTTGCGGATTTTACTGAGTATTGTAGTAATGGTACTATGACGTAATGACTCTTAAACTATGTTACATTTTCCGTTTTTGCCGGAAAAAAATTAACAGAAAGATAAACAAATGCAATTGGCCTATTTTTGTTATTAAGTAATGTCTAGGAAAAAAAAATTCTATGTATCTAACTATATGTAGGGAAAAGGCTAATAAGATGCAAAAAAATGTAGAAACTCCTTTGCGGCTTTGTGCAAATGGTTTACGCTGTTGAACTTTTTTTTAATGATCGACAAGACTACTTCTCTTTATATTATTATACGGGTCTTTTATTTCTTTATTAAGTACACCTATTTGGAATTTCAATTCACCATTTTGTTTTAACTATCATTATTGATAAATCAGACAAATTTTTTTTTTTGTCTCAATTTTATAAGTTTTATCTGTACCCAATTACAGTATTAAGGGTCAAACTATTACTTTGAGGAGCATAAAACTCAATTTGTTGCAAGTATTTTTTTTTTTTGGAAAAAAAGAACTACTAGGAGGGGTAGGGGCAATCTTCTCACAATTCTTCTTTTCAACAAAAAAACGTCCTTCCAACTCTCAGTTCTGGCAAAAGAAGGCTACATCCTTCTGTAACTACTAATACTACTTGCTCTTTGTGAGAGGACCGCGAAACTTGCATTTATCTCCTACTGTTTGCCTTTTGGTAGACCAAAATCTTGGAGGATCGACAAAAACAAACAGATCACATTCACATCAGCAAGCAAAAGCTCACACTAACCCATTTTAAATTAACTTATACAAAACATAACATACTAAAAATTCAGCTAAAACAGTTTTACATCGTCAAGAAGGAACACCATTAGAACTATGAGAAAGCACAATCGCCCGGGAGTTTATTGTAAGAGTCATAGCTGGCGTGAGCATATTCTGATAAAGCTCGAAAAAGCTCTGGCAACCGAGTTTTGAGGGGTTCCAAGTGACTTCTCTCTCACTTGAACACAATGTCTCTGGTGTTTCTCCAACTCATCCTCCAACCTATTTTTTAAGCTCTCCACCACAACCTGTCTCTCCGATACTGGATCCTTTCCGGGCCATCTTCACCTCTCTCCGGATCCATCGCTTCTGGTCCCTTCCGCTGCATGTACTTGTGATACCAATCCTCAAATGCCTGGTTCTTCCTTAAAAACTCCTTCCTTGTCTCCTCGCATTTCTCCTTCAACCTCATCTCCTCATCTTGGTGCAATATGATGGTCTTGATCATAGCACCAAAGGAGGAGATGGCGGCTCTAGTGACCTCATCGGGGAAGCTTTTCCGGGCATCATGCCAAGCATGGAGAAGGGATTGGATTGGGAGGTGGTGGGCCCGAGGCGGGGGAAGAGATTTTCTCCCTTGAGGTTGCTTTCTATGGGGATGAGGTTCAGCTTCAACCAGCTGTTGAGAGATCGTACATAGTGTTTCTGCTGGTGTACAAGAGTTTCGAATCGGTCTTGCCATTGTTGAACAACATTTGAGAGTTGGACAGTGCAATGATAGTGGGGCTTGCTAGTTTCTCGGGGAGTAAGTATGACATCGAGGGATTTGAGTTCAGTAGCAATCTGCAGCTGGTTATCATGGTGTATGCAGATATCCTCCCACATCTGAGCCATTCTGCATTTACCCATCAACAGGAATCCATATCAGCTAATGATGATTGATTACTTTAACAGACTATATTCCAGAAAGAACACTAGAGGTCAAAAAAGAAAAGGAAATTTACCTGTCAACTAGTTCAACAAGTTTAGGATACAATTGTTGATCTCGTAATTCATTTACTTCTGATACAGTTGAGTCCATAGACTGCATGTCAACTATATATCGAGTGTGTAAATGACTAACAGCTGCTTTTGTTTTTCTAGTGACTCGGCACTGGCACCGCGTTTCTTCTGTCTATTAAGCACTGAAACTTTTCTCTGGTACTCCAGCTTCATCCAGTTCACCAGCCTAACGGGCAAAAGCATGCAAAAATCATCATGAACTGAGTAGTTTTACAAAATCATGAGAAACTTACAAAGCTCAGACAACGTTCTGAAAAATCAACTCTTCCAGGAATTATGTAGGTGAGCAATGAATGCCAAATACAGCTCACGTGTCTAAGACAGTAAGCAGAATCAATTATCCTAGAGGGTTAAGAGCGATTTGTGACTACGGCTCAAATATCAAACGCAGGGGTGTTACAGAAACCCCTGGTCTTTCCTGTTTCTTTTAACCTATATTTCCTTCAACTTGTCACTTTTTTCATTACATACCGAAGAGAGTTACTCATACATGGAGAGTTAGAGTGTGTTTGGTTGGGAAGAAAACACTTTCCTAGAAAAGTGGTTTTTCCATTTTCTTTGTTTGGTTTGTAAAGGGTGAAATAAAGTTATTGCAAAAATAATAAATAATTCTCCTAAGGGTCTAATACCTTTTCCTTCCTAAAGGAAATATTGCCACGTCATTCTTCATATTTCTTGCCTCATTCTCTCTCTTCTGGTTTCTGCAGCTCACCTGTCCTAGATTTTTACTTTTCTCCCTCTCACCTACTTTTCTTATGAGGAACCAAACAAAAGAAATGTATTTCATCACCAGACAAAGCCTTAGTGATCGCATAAGCTTCAGACTCGAGTACTTGACTAATAAATTTCTTCAGCTACAATGTCTCCAAGGCAACATTTTATTGTCATCTTTTGTATTAGTTTTTCCTCTATTTCACGTAGTTATTCTCAATGCCGTATCTCAAATAGGCATTTCTCACCGAATTTTTTCAAAAGCTGACTTTTATGTCCACCCCTAAGAGGCTAGGTCAGGTCTGCTTTCATGCAATACCATCGTACACATAATAATTAGTCATTTTGACATGCAAAGGGGTAATATAGCCTTGGGATGAAAGAGAAAAACTACTGTCAAGCTACTAACAAGAGCATAGCATGATAGATAAGGTGACATCTCCACAGAACTCAGGGTGATAAATGTACCTTAACTTCTTCATACAGTTTTTTCTCCCAAGCCATTAATTTATCCAATACAGTGGCAAGTGTCTCACTGTCTTCGGAGTCATTCTTTCCACCTTCAGAAATGCCTTTTGATGACCATGTGATGACACGCATAACTCTTGCAGCATGATCAACAGGCACTGTAAATAAATTAGAATATAAAACTATGTTTTCATTCCATTTATCCAAAACAAAGAACTAGAGCTGTATAACTTAATTGCAAAACCGCTCAAAGAAACATGAAAAGAGATGTTGGCATTCGTCTTCCAAAGTGATTTATTATTCATAGCAGGTAGCAGCCAAATTGTGCACATGTATAAATTTTTATGTCCAAGCAAGCAATCTCAAATATTACTAAAATCAAGGGATCTAACTAAGTTAATCAGCAACTCAACATAATATAATGCATAACTGAGAAAAAGTGGAAGAACATTTTTAACTGCCTACAAGCAGTAACAGATACCACAGACAAACAGCAGAAAACACCTAAAGGACCTAACTAAGCTTAGCACTCAGCAAAAAACAAATGAAAACCAAACACAAAATAATGACAGTCCTCAACAACAAACACTCAATCCATAATTACCACGAAGTGTAGCTCATTCTCACTCGATAAGATCCACGAAATTTATCAGAATTTTGAAGGTTAACCAGCGTGAATTTCATGGAACTGTAACCTGGATACAGTCTGACAGAATCATAGCAAACCCTCACCAAAAACAGACTTTTTTCATCAGTCAGTAACTTATAAATCCTATATAGTATATACTATCCAAAATCATAAGAAATGTTCAAGACATTACAAATTTATGATGCTTACCTACATAACTTTCATGGGAAACAATTGCAAGCACATGGAAATGATCTTTAGCTCATTTTAGAACTCAGAAGATGCAGTTCCGTAATTACAAAAGAGCATATCATAAAGAAGCTAAAACCAAAAGTACAGACACTTGAAAGAAGCTATCTCCTAAGAAATGGAGTAAGTTATATCCTAACATGTTTAGAAGTTAAGCAGGGATTATTATAATTGGTCTATTAACAAGATTACAAGAATACAAATAGAACATGCTCACATATGAACAAACAGAGGAATAAACAAAGAGACAATTATGTGGACTCTTAATACTTTATTTTTCCTATAGAGTAACAACTAACAAACACTTAAACTATGGCTTCTCTTTGTTGGCACAAGCTTCACAATTCACAAGCAGACTAATATGATCAATAGACTTCCAAGCATTATCCTTTGACCTTGACATACAAAATTACAAAAGTAATTAACTAACTAACTAAAAGTCCAACAAAAGGGACCACACCAAAACAATCATACATAATCTTCTCAACTAACCACATATCAAAGGAAACTAGACAAAAAAAAAAAGAGAGAGAAAGAAAACAAAATCAAAACCTTTATTATCAGCAAAATTAGAATGATACTGCAACTTATGAGCTTCCAACAACTTAGTAACCTCTTGAGCACACTCTGAAGCCTTAAGAAAATAATCATCAATCTCCTCTAAAACTTTCATCAAATTCACCTTACTATTACCACTATCATCAACACTCTCCATCTTCCCCAACAAAACTTCAGCCGGTGCGGTATTCGAATGCACAAAATGCCTCACATCAGCCTCAGAAGGCGGCGGCGGTGGCGTCTCCATCCCCATTCCCATCCCCATCTCAATCCCACCCACCTCCACCTTCTTCTCTGGTGTCTTAAACTCAACTCCCCCATTTCCCGCCTCCACCATTCCCTCATGATCATGATTATCATCATCTTCCTCCTCCTCATCCTCATCCTCATCCTCATCCTCCTCACCAATCTCATCCAATCCAGCACCACCCATCATATTATTATCAGACATAAAAAAATAATCCCAAGCCATTCCTTTCATCCCATTCTCCTCCTCCCTCCTCCCACTCTTCTCATCACCACCACCACCACCACCACCACCATCACCACCACCACCACCAGCGTCATCCTCCAATGATCCCATACTCGAAACGTCTCGTTTCGACGAAGAAAACTCCGGCATTGTCACTGACCGCTGCAGCGGAGAAGGTGTGAACACTGGCAGTGGTGGAGGAGGTGGTGGCAGCGGCTCCTGCGGCGGCGGCGGCGGCGGTGGCGGCGGAGGAGGAGGTGGTTTGGTGGTTGAAACAGGTGGTGGGGCCGTTGTGTCAGATGATGTCTCACCGTGGCCGTAATCACTGAGAGCTGAGCCAGCATTTTTAAGGGCGATTGCATAAGCTGAGTGTCCTACAGCAAAAGCTGTTCTTGCTAAAAGTGCTTCTTTCATCAAGATTTTGCGCTCTTTACAACGAGATACTGCTTCTTCATTCTCTATTCTTGATTGTGCACACCCCATTTATTTTTTTTGGTGATTTTTTTTCCTGGGTTATTATGAGGGTTTTTGTGGGGGTGAAAATGTGAGGTTTTTGAAGTGACTCAGATGGTGAAAACTTAAAAAGATTTGATTTTTAGTAAGTTAAAGTAGCTTAAAATGGGGAAATTGAGAAATTTTAGGAGAAGATGGGAAGTTTAAGGGAAAACCCGGGTGAGAAATTGAAATGGGTAGTAAAAAAGATTGGGTTTTTAAGTGGAAAATTATGAGTTGTTGATGAAATCTAGTGAAAGATTGAAGGAAAAATGGAGGTGTGTGGTTTTTTGAAGAGAGAGAGAGAGAGGAGAGGAGAGAGAGAGACAGAGTGACTGACAAAAATGAGTGAAAATGGTGATGGGGAGTGTGGGAGGGAAAGCGGTGGGGAAGGATACGCGCTGAGGGTACGTGTGTCATTGTCAATGAGTTTAAAATTGGTAACGTACACATTTTTTGATGCAAAACGGCGTCGTAGGGTGGGTTTACTGAGAGAGGGTTTTGGGACTTTGGGAGTTATGTCATGGAAATGGTTGTGTAAAATTAGGGAAAGAAAAATGGTGATAGTGTGAATTTGGTTTAACTTTGAAAGGAAAGAGGGGCTTTTTTTTCTTTTTGACTCTAAAACAAAAATGTTACTAGAGGAAAAGGAAGTGGGGTGCTTATGTTTTTCAACCAAATGGGGTGTGTAATCAATTGGTGTGGTACACACATACAACTTGACAATATGACATTGATATAAATATTATTGGCAATGCTTGAGAGTTATATGACCCAAAAAAAGGGAAAAAGGAAAAGGGAAAAAGGAAATAGGAGGAGTTTGGAAAAGGCTAGATCAATTGGAATGGATAAAGCTAATTATTTTGCCTAGTTTTATATTTTGATGGTAGATAAGATAATGTTACTTAATTAGACCTGAATTTATATTGATTTGATTGAAATCAAGTTGGCCTAATAAGATAGTTAACATGAATTTTGTTAATTAATTTATTATGATAAGTTAATAAGATTGACGTGAATGACCTAAATCGACCTGGAAGTTGAAACAAAAGACTCTTCACTCAAATGTAATTCCAATCTAAAACAATTTGTTTTGCGCCTCCTTTCATAATTGTGAATAATGCTCCCTCTCGTCTTCAAAATAAAGTAAAACATTTCTGAAAAGATAAGATCAAAGTGAATCGATGGACATAACAATCACTTAAATAGGCAATTTTAGTGGCAATAAGCGGAATGAAATCTTATGTTAGTTGCAAGGACAATCTCCTTCTCATTACCATGTTAATGAAATCTCTTGCTCAAGCATATTGTTTTCTTCACATATTTTCATTACCACGTACTCATTACCACCTCCAAAGTGGCATAATAATAATCGAATTATAATGAAAAAAAGAACGAGAGTTTAATTTGGTGGTTGACCAAAATGATTAGAGATGTTGACACTTGACATGATACTTTATATACATAATTACATATGAACTTATTACCATATATATAAGAGTTTCATCTAATATTTACATTCAATAGATGGGCAATTCTAAAAGTAAATAATTAAGAAGGTCTAATTAAAGGACAAACAGTTTGTTGCCAAACATAAGATATGAAGAGAAATTTGGTTTGTTGTTTCAGTTTAACCATATTCATGTACTATTAATAGATGTGTTATGGTTAGCCATTCTTGTCATGCCTTTTAGTTCACATGGTTTGGCTCGAAGGTATGACAAGAAATACAGCATGCACTGATATGCAACTTTAGCAATTGATCAAACACAAACAATATCACCAGCTGATTTGGTAGCTGGAAAGCGGAAACTAATGTGTTTAAGCATCCCCCATTGTCTAATTCACAGTACTTCACAACAACAAGAAGATTATAAATAAAAATAAAATATATAAAATGACCACATTTGATCCAGCTTCTTCTCATTTTGGCAACTGATAATCTGTTACATAGTACTTGAACTGTGATGCTAGGAAATTTTATCATAAAGATGTTTTTCTCTTATAGAGTAGCATATTAGTTATACTGTTAATGAAGTATTACTGGTAAAAAATACTATTTCCAAGACCCTAACATAATATATCTAAAATCCATCCTTACTAACTGTCCCTTTAAAAACATAAAGATAATCGCCCTGTTCAACACCATGCCAACGAAGGCTACAATTATCGCGCATAATCCTTTGCTTATGGATAAATATGTAATCATCCATAGGCAGAATCCTCCTAGTCAATAGTAATTGCCTCACCTCATTAATAGTGCACGAGTCCTTCATCTCCAAGGGTATGCTAGCGGCATTAAGCAAGCTTTTTGAAGTTTGTACCACCATGCTTAGCTTCCTACTAGGAGGTTCCACCTTTATTCGGTTCATGCTCTTAAGAAAAACGGTAATCTCAGAAAATTCAGTGATCTGATACTCGCTCAAACATCGAAATTCTTCTTCCATTTCTACCCCTGAAGTATACAGTAACATCCTCTTGATAGGGGTGCCATCAATGATGTGGATTTTCTCCTTTAGACTTCTAACTGTTTCTGTTTTGTCTACCTCTATGTTCACTTGTCTTGAAGAAAATTTTATGGTGATTGGGATCTTGTTGTGACTCGATTGTTCCGAGTAGAAGTAGTCCATAGGACTAGGAGGCAAGTCATCATGAGTAGAGTTCAAAATGAGATCGATCTTTGTGCCTTCATGGATGATTATGGGATAGTCATCCATGTCGAGTCCATCGATTAGTTCTAAGCCTAACACGGAAAGTGTTTGTAAGGTTACGGGAATGCCTAGGATTTTTGCGATTTTGTGTTTGATCTCAAGAATAGGTTCGTGTTGGCTTATATCAATCAAGAAATTGATAGAGTCAGTGACTATGGTAACCAACATCCTTGAATTTGGTTTCTTTAGATAGGTTGAAGAAATGTAATGGAGGAAGTGAGAATGATTATGCTTCGATGGAGGTTTGGTATGAACTTGCATTGTAATTAGGTTGTAGTAAATATATAAAGGCAACTTTCATGCTGATATAATGACAAAGATTATAGTTATAGACTTATATTCTGTGTTCAAAGCAATTAGCCTTCATGTTCATAGAATGAGCACTAGTGCATTGTGTCTGTTCTTTCATTCTCAAATCATGCATGCCTTCATGTTTTAGAACATGTTCTACATCATGCAAATATGCTTCTTTTGAATCAAATTATATTGTTGGCCTGTCAGTTAAAATGCGTATCATCAGCATGTGTCACCAAATGT
The DNA here is from genome assembly GCA_947648045.1 of Beta corolliflora. NCBI lineage: Eukaryota > Viridiplantae > Streptophyta > Magnoliopsida > Caryophyllales > Amaranthaceae > Beta > Beta corolliflora. Next base: position 52,628 of record CANSZD010003843.1, read on the forward strand.
ACACGATACTTTGATTCTTAATTATTGATTAGTTCATAAACCAAACTCCCATCAAAATAGAAATTTATAAAAAAGCCAAGCATTGATTTAATTGCATGAGTGATTGTCCCTTTGTATTAAGGATAGGTTGTCGCTGGAGAATTTTATAAATCTATACCTAGCTAGGGTAAGTTCCTGCAAGACATAGACACTAATGTTTAGTAAAATTGAATTCAAGAGCATTTCATTTAATGGACTAATTTATTTGGTAGATTACCATTATTTGATAGACTAATTTATTTGGTGGATTACCATTTGATATATGTAGCATTCTCCATTATTCGATGTATTGTTTATAATGAATTATTTTTATGCAAAACTACATAATAAGTGACATGTATTGTAAATGACTATCTAATGTATATTTCTTTTTAAAAAATGTACCTTACAGAACCGAAAAGTTTAAGTAGCACTATTATTTGAAGGATTATGTTACTAATTGTTGTCAATGAGGTCGATTAAGGTTAAAAATGCCTATTAATAGCGAATCCGGGAAAGTTAGTAACTTTAAGCAAATTTAAAATGCATATATATGGGAGGGTCAGGGAAATTCGCTCTAACCCCTATGCATATAGTGAGATTTGATCCTGCAATCTCATGGTAGAGATATACAAACGTTTACCCATAGACTAAACAATGTTTGGTAAATATATAACTTACGTCGAACATTGCTCCTCAATACCAAAAGCACTGGGGTTTGAATAGATCCCGCGGGGATAAAAGTTAAGAAATTTTTAAGACGTTTTTGTTTTCGTTTCTGAATGCGATTTAAATAACCCTAACTCAATAAAAATACAATATATACATACAAATATTAATATACATTTAATAAGATAAGTCATACACTTTAGAATAGCTTAGTCATTTATCATGCAGATGATGTTGAAGTCTCCACAAATCATGTTAAATTTGTGTGAGATTATATTTTATACCATTACAAAATAATTCGAAACATCACATTTTATGATAGTTTTATGAGGCTAGTAGTGTAATAGAGTAACTTGAACCAATTAGCCAATGCAAACATAACTAGCTTTTTATAAATCAAGAATAAATATAGATAGATATTACATATAACCACCTTATCAATAATACTATAATTATCAACTACTATCAAGAATACTATATTTATCAATGCATTATAGATAGATTTATTGAATTTCATCGATGCAAATATAATTATCTTAATGTAAATCCATCTATAAGTTGGTCATGTGATAATAATAGTAAATTATATCATCGTTAGATCTTACACAAACTTCACTACTATCAAATTCGAAAGGATTTTTTTAACAATAACTTTTTTATAAAACCATTTTTTACTAAATAACCACCTTATACTATCAAATTTTGTTTATATAACCACCTCTATCAGCCAAAAGATTTTAAATCAACTCCACTTAACAATTTCCTTCCATCAAGATATTATTGGGGCCCAGTAACTGTTTCCCTAATCAATTCCCTTCAAATGTTCTTCTCCCTCCCTCACGCATTATAAAGGAATAAGCTAGTATTTTGGTCGGGCGATGCCTCGAGTGCATTATAATAAATAAATATGTTATTATTCTTAAATTTCATAATTTATTTTGCCACTTTTTGTATTTTTTGTCCATTAAAAAATTGAAAAGTTTACGTCATGACGTGATAAGTAAACAAATCTCAAAGGTTTAAGTTTAAAAATAATAGCTTAAAAGGAAGTGTGGTAAGAGAATATGACATCAATAGTCTCTTGTTAGTTACGTAATAAGAGTGTTAGAGATTTATATACTCGTTTAAGTCTTTTTAGTCAAGTATATTTATTATAAAGACTTTATCATATTTTATGTCAAACATTAGACAATAAAGTCAGAGTGTATTGATGGTTAAGCTCTTACTTTTCATTTCAAAGGTCAAGTGTTCGAGACCTTGCAATTTCACAATTTTTTTTATTAAGGGGTACACATGGACATAAAGCATTTACATTAGAAGTTTGAGGGAGGGTGCCACGTGGCACATATACTTTCTTAAGCACGGCTTTTAGCGAAAACTAGTGTGTAGCTCGGGCGATGCCCTGAGTTTTTACTTTGAATAATACTTCTAAGTTTTGAGCTCATATTTATTCCAAATAAGTTTGTTATATATTTTAATGTTCCAAGCTATATATATATATATTTATGTGGAGTAAGAACACATCTAATAGTTGGTTGAGATGGTAAGACTTTTACTTTACAACGTATTGGTCGCATGTTCGAATCTTACTATTCAAATTTTTGTAGTACGTATTCCTTGTTAGTATATGACATGACATGTTTCTAGTGAATGGGGGGGTTCCACATGGCAACATATACTTTCTTATGTACACCTTTTAATATATTAGTATAGATAACTAGTGAGTATCCCGGACGATGCCCGGGTTATTACTTTTCGTAATTTTTTGTTTTGTGAGGAAAAATTGGCGTCATGACATGATAAATAATTGCATAGTATTGTGAAAATTAAACTCTTAAAAGTTTGTAGATAAAAGCAATAGCTTAACTTTCTACAAAAATTTGGCCGAACTAAGAGTTTATGTCTACAATAGTCTCTTGTTATTACCATTAAAGTGTTAGGATTTAACTACTTCTATAAGTCTTTTAATAAGATATAATTATAAGATATTATTGTATTTTATTTTGAAATAGTAAACAATAATGTAATGTTGGATTCATGGTTAAGCTCTCACTTTTCATTTCAAAGGTCATGAGTTCGATACCTTGTAAGTACACAATGTTACTTTTTTAGTAGAGAGGTTTGACATTGAAACGGAAGATTTGCATTAGCACCTTAGAGGAGGCCACGTGGCACATGAGACTTACGTAGGCACACCTTTTAATATATTAGTATAGATTAAGATTCTTACTGGGAAGGTTTAGTGGAATCTACAACAACCATTTCTTAAGTGCTTAATATTGATTGACAAGCTAATTAGTTACTTTCGTAAATTAGGGTTTATGTAATTAGGGGAACTGTTTTTTTATTAATTGACAACTTATTTCTTCAATTATCCTAAATTGCTTTTGTCATTGTTGTCCATACTTCTCCAAGCCATCAAATTGGCAATATGGATGTCACAATAACACTTACAAAATTGGCTATAAAAGAGTTTGATCTCTAAGAAAAAATATCAATCTAATAACATTAGTATGTAGTCAATTGATACTTAAGTAAAGTACTTGAAGGTAAAAAATGTTAAATTTGCAAAGAAAATTATGAATTTGAGTTTTTCCTCAATTTGCAAACCCTAATATTTGGAAGCATAAAATTTAACTTATTAATGTTGTAGAAATTTCTTCAATTTGGTGGAGAGGGATCGATTGATGTTCCATGTATAAACCCCTAACCTAATATTTGTGAATTTATCTTGATTTTGCTGAATTTAAGTGAAAGGGAGGCAGAAACAAGATTCATATCCAGAAAAAGAATATGTGGACCCACTAAAGTTTTGATGGACGGAAACCGTTATTTGGTGGTGATCTAAATTTGTTTGAATGATACTCCATATAAAATCGTTACTTAAATAAAAGTTAATATACGGTGATTATCCATTAATCCATAATAACCCTTTAAAAGTGGGAAGTTTGGCTATTATTCGACTGAACAAGTGTTATGAGTCACAAAACTTGTAATTTACCTGTTCATAAGTCTTGGGCAATTTCAGCCCTCCATCTCCTCCCTCCATCTGAGCCGCACGATGTTTTCTCCTCTCTCCTCTTTACTGCGTTACTCTCCTCTCTCCTCTCTCCTCTCTCCTCTCTCCTTTTTTTTGTCTTCCGTCTCTTCTCTCTCCTGTTTCTCTCCACAACTTCTTCAGGTACTTCAACATAAAACCCTAGCATACTTTTCCCAATTTCTAGGGTTTTCCCTTCCAAATTTCAGTTCCAAGTTCATGATGCACATTAGTACATCTGCTTAGAAGCGTTCAACTCTATAAGAACCGTGATCCCCAGGTTCGTTCCGTTCGTCAAAGCAATTACAAGGTCAAATGGATCAGGAAAATCCGACATTTTAGACTCCATTTGCAGCAAGTTCGAGCCTCAAATCTTCAGGATTCAGGAATTGAAAGAGTAGACCACGATTTGGACAAATTCCAATTTCTAATTCATTTTTCCTGCGATTTCTGAGTTAGGCTCTTTCTTCTACAACAAGATGCAGTAACATCAACGTAAATAAGGTTTTTATTCCTTTCCATTCTCTCTGTCTTCATTTCTTTTTTTTTTTTGTTCTCTTCATTGTGTCAATTTTTTCTGAAATTTGAGTGTTTACGAAGCTGTTTTTTCTCTCACTATTCTTTTAAGATCACGGAATAATTGGTCAAATTGCCTTCTCCCGATTTCAGGAATATTGAGAGAAACGTTTTACAGGAGAATCGAACTCTGTCCACGAGATTGGAACTCGAATTTCCCAAAAAAACGAAGGTATGTTTACGAGTAATTCTTCATACAAGCTTTAAAATTGTCTCTTTCACACAAATTTGAGTGAGAAACCAGATTATTCTTCATCCATTTCTTTAAAAAATGTGTTCTAATCCTTCCCTGAGATGCTGTAGGACCGCTGTTCTATTCTTCTTCTCGCAAATCGCAGCTTTTTCTGCCATGATAGCATTATGCAGGTAAGAAAACCTTGTCGATTTTGATTTTTCAAAGGCTTGATATTTCATCATTAAGGGTTTCTTTTCAGTTTTAAATTTGATTTATTTCAAAGCCCTGATAATTCATGTTTTAGGGTTTCATTTAAGTTGAAAATGGGTAATTTGTTTTTGTATACTTCAGCTTCTCGCACAGCAATCGAGAAAAGACCTTAAATGTCTAAAACTAATTAGAGAAAAAGATAGGTATGGAGGGAGGATATGGTAGAAAGAAAGAGAATGAAGAAGTTGGAGGTCTAGAATTAGAAAAAGTTAAGGGTTGAGGTATTACATAACTTAATTGTCATATGGTAATAATCTGTGGGGAACAGGAAAAAATAATCACCTAATAATTTTGCATGATTAATGGGAGGCGTAAGGGGTGGTCAAGATGAAAGGAACTATATTGGACATAGTTTTTGATGGATAGGATCTTTATTAGGCAGGTTGAATGCAGGGCCAATAATTTTGTAAAAGAGAAGGTACAGTTAAAAAAACAAAACACTTTCTGTTTTGCTTTTACACGTGATGTATTCTTTCTTCAAGATATTAAGGCCTTAATGATTGTGTTCTGTTACAGTGCTAATGATCTTACCGTGCAACCGGACCTCCGAGGTGGATACCTTGCTTTCACATCACAGGTAGTATCCTTTAATTTTTGCTTATATGCGCTTAAAGTCTATTTCTGAACCTGCATGGATGGTTTCTTCTGTAGTCTACCTCAATTCTGTACACAAACCCACATTTTGACGTGTGGAACCTGTAATGAATTGCAGTCTGTTGACTTTTCCCCTAAAATTACTGCTTTTTGAGCTAGAGAGTCACTGAACTGAAAATAAGTGAAGAAAATCGAGATAAAGAAAAACCACTTGCCGTCAAGGTCTAAAGGAGAAAGCCACTAGTAGAGAAAAGTAAATGTCCATAAATAATTAGTAGAAAACAGTGTTCATATGCATAGAACATGATCTATGTCATGGTATTTATAAACAAACCTATCTTAGCTTGCAAGATATATCAAAGTTTATACTTATATCTATAGCATATTTTTTTTGGGTTAAGAAGCAGCATTAAGCAGAAGTTGACCAACCCATATATGTCAGGGTGGTAATATATTTGATGCTCTGCAATTTGAGATGTACTTAACTTTTCTTGTAGATGTTAAGTTTATTGTAATTTAGTGTAGGATTGACAGGGGATATGAGTGACCAGAGTCTTAGGATTGGTTAACTTGGAAAGAGTTGAGAGGAGGTATTCCAGAGAGATTTGAGGAAGAAACTTTATTTGCAATATTCTCAAGTTCTGGTTTATCTATCTTGCCGGAAAGGTGATGAAGCTTTTCATTTTATTCGAATAGTCTTATGTCAAGACAGTTGTTAAATAGTAGGAATTTAAATATTGCAAGATGAATATTCTCAGTGGGTAGTTGCAAATCAGAGGAGTCTTCTTGAGGTCATGGCTGAGTTCCTCTCAGCTAAACCACCACTTGGAGTTTTCTTTGCTGCAGTGGCACCACGTTTGCAGCCTCGATACTACTCCATCTCATCCTCCCCAAGGTAGTATATTCTCCCTTGTTTTGGTGAACATAGTTCTTTTCTACATTAACCAGCTCATTGAGGAGGCATAGAGTAATTAGGTTCCATGTTTATAATTATTCCCTTCTCTTCTGAAGTAGCTAATGATATTAATTGCAATATCTCAGTGCTGAATAGTGAGAGTAGGTTTTTAGTAACTTCAACCTTCTACTTCTCTGGTTCCAAAGATCATTTTAAGTTGGAGAAGAATTACTTATGATTCATGAGTGTGCCAGATGCCACAAATTGTAGCATCTATTTGATTCTCACCTGTGAACTTTCTTCTTCATTAGCATTATTGCGATCTTCCAAAGTGAATGAGTTGGGAACAACTTTAGTGCCAACTGAAGATGATTCACTTACTGCTAATCTTTTAAAAAAATAATGAGATTAAGGTACTTGATAATTAGGGTATCTTAATTGACTAAAGGAAATAAAAGAAAAAAATGTACTGCAGATGTTAGCAACTCATATTGTACATGGACATGAATGCTGCGGATTTTGTGCAGACACATTTGTTCCTGATTCTCTTGTGAAGCATAATCACAAATTACATTCCTTTTTTTAAGCTATTGGCTGTTAGATGCTGAGATGGTACTAATCATTTCATATTTGGGTGTTTTGTATGTGTGTGCGTGTGTGTGTGTAGAGTGGCCCCATCAAGAATTCATGTTACATGTGCATTGGTTCTTGATAAAATGGGGATTCATAAAGGAGTTTGTTCAACATGCATGAAGATATATTAATATAATAATGTAGTACATTTCTTGATATACAAAGGGAGGGGGCCGAGTTGCATTTTCACTGCGAAATCCAGAAAGTCGAGGTTTTGCTGGTTGGTGATAATGAAGTTCATAACTCAACGAGGAGATGATAAAAAATGTCTCCATATTCTTGCATAGATATCTACTAGATGAACCAATAAATTTTAGTATTATATAATTTTATTGACAAATGCCACATGAGACATCTGCATCAAATCAGTGCTTTACTTCAGAAGAGCTTAATTTGACTGTATTTGGTCTTTCCAGAATTCCATAGCTCAAGGGGATTCTCATGATTGTAGTTGGGCACCCATTTTTGTGAGGCAATCCAACTTCAAACTCCCAGCAGATTCATTTGTTCCAATTATAATGATTGGTCCAGGAACTGGATTAGCACCTTTCAGGGGATTCTTGCAGGTTCAGTATACAACCCAGTTGTTTGTCCTTTTCAAGCATTCTTCCTCTTATATTATAATAATCATATATCTCTGTCTCAACTTCAGGAAAGATCCGCTCTGATAGAAGACGGAGTAGATCAACTTTAGGTTTAGTACATTTTAGGACTTACTCCTGCATCAGGTACCCCATCAGTAGATAATGGTGATGACGGTGGCTGAAATCAAACAATACTGGTGTTAACTTTGGGGAAGGGGTGAGTTGAGATAAAATTCTGGATTTTTTTAAATTTTTTTTTCCAGGGAAGGGCTGGAATTATTTCGTAGCCTTGAATAAAACAGAGGTATGAGGAAAGTCCAAATCATATGGTTACTGCACAAATTTTTTTATGAGATTTGTTGAGGAATGGTTCGCTCTAGGAACCTTGTTTTCAATTTACAAACTTTATTAAGGGAGGGTGGCTAGGGATCGATGAGTATGTTTATTTTCCTAAAAAGGGATTGCTGAAATTTTAGTTCAAAGAACATGATAAAGACTGTATTTAGGTGTGTATTGCCTTGTTAGACATGTAGAATTAATACCTAAAATTTTAGCATCAATTTCCTAGGTTTATTTTTTGATAACATCATTCATAAAACTCAGCAAGAAGGGCTTAAAAAAGAGATTATGAGAAGATCATTGACACATACTGCTCGGGATCTTTCAATCCCTAAAGATAATGAAAGACGTGGATGGCATCCAGTAACTCACAAATTTTCAGATGCATCCTCTCAGTTGATTGACTTTATTAAGGTAATGCTTTCGTGTATTGCTTACTCTTTCATGTATTGCTTACTCATATGAAGTCTGTTATCTATATGATCATTTGTTAAAGATGCTAGAGTAACATGTTACAGTCCATATGCATGCCTGACTACACTCTATAAAGTGCTAAAATGTGGTTTATGGGTAGGTCTGCATCTGCAACATTAGGATTGTGATCCTGGGAGTTGTTCCCTTTTACCCTTGATTGGAAAGTATTGAGTATCTACATACAGTGATTAAGATGTAGGAACCTTCACTAGGATTTGTCGTGCGCATGACAATATGAACATCATACTTGGCCATGTTTGGAAGCGTATAATTGTTCTTTGTTTACCGCTTAATAATTTCTGTAATTGTATCTGTTAAACTTTTCCTTAAGATTTTAAAAACATATTAGGCAACTGCAGGAAAATAACATCTTCTATGACACCGAAAATCAAAGAGAATGGTGCAGTAGCAAGGGTAAACCATCACCCTGCTTCCTCTTTGCAAGAAAGTTCACTCGGCCTGCTACCAGTCGTATACTTAATTGGGTAAGCGAACAATTAACGAGGGGTTGTATACATAATTCTTTGGAAGTTTATTCTCAATAGTGTTGACGTTTGTGATATTTTTTGTCTAATTTGCCCTCTATTGTCAAATAGAAATAGTCTGTACTAGGTTACATAGCCAGAAAGATGAAAAAGCATGCTTTTCCAGCAGCACACCTCACACGTGTATCTGCCAGCATGTCAATAAACCCCCCGCTACGTAGGGGGTTTCTCTTCTATTTGTTCTCATGTAACAACATGATTTTTGTGCGCTTCTCCTAACGCGTGTTGTAATCTAATAAGAGATTATTATGTTGCGAAAAAGATGTGGCCGAACTTTCTATTTAGAAGAAAGCTTTGTATATTTGCTTATAGCGTTTTCAAGAGAAGACAATCCTTACGACACAAATGTAGAGATTTCCATCAAATGGTTATGGTCTAAGTACTTCCTTGAATTCACTCTTTTCTTCCTCTCATTTTATTCTTCTTATTTATCTGGTCTTTGCATTTTTTGCTTAACTGATCAGGAATCGTTAATTTTGGAACCTTTTCATTAATGATGAAGATAATGCAAAATTGAGGAGCGCCTAGGAGGAAAGAGAGAAGGAAATAATGCAAAGTTGAATAGAGCAAGAGATTGAAGCTTTTGTGTGATAGAGAATTCTAAAACAACATTCTTTTATATCTTATATAGAATTTATTAATATTCCCTCAAAGAAATTATTAAAGTTTTACTAATACCTAACACTACTCCGACTCTTTACAACCTTCGCAAATATAAGTGGAAAAGTAGATGAAAGAAAATTTGAAGGGCAATCTTCGAAACAGAGAGTTTATGTAGCTAGACATCTTGATTCTTGAAAGGATATTAAGATACAATTTGTTGAATTGAATTCATTAATAAGGAAACAAGGCTTTATTTGGCACATATTATCATGAAAGGTTAAGGGATGTAGTTACTATTGATTTTTTTCTATTTTGACATCTATAATTTAAAGGCATACATGAGTGGTTTTATTCAATTTTTGAATGGATAATGGAGAAAATAAATCCTAACTCGAGTATTGTAAATACACTTGTTTTAGGATGGCACACTTTTTCACTTATAAACTTCATTTTTTCACTTATTCAATCTAGCATCAAACATCTAGCCTAATTTGAATATTAAATCTACAATGAATATCATCTATCTCGTTTAGCATCATGCCCTTTCTAATTTTGTTCATTTTCCTTTACACATGTAAAACCTAAATTTTATCATCAATGGAAGTTAATCAATATAATAGCTTCGTAGCGAGAGATACATATGAAAACTATAATTCTTACTTCTTTACAAACTCGTACATGCACCACTGCATCATAATCTTTAAACACATGCCCTCCCCTACATTATGTTACTAACATTGTTATCATACATTTTTGGGCTTAAACTACAGTGTTGGGCGAAACCCACTGGTTGAAAATTCGCATTCTTGAACGAACTTCTTCAGATTTGCTTACATATATTGGATGTAATACTTGCGCCAAACGTGTTCCTTCAAGCAATGTGCCATATAGCTGTTCAAATTATTTTAAAGAGAGTTTATCCATAGCTACGTATGCAGTCGTTACATAACTATTCATCATTATTTGGAAAAGAAGAAATAAAATGAGAATTCCCCTTTACTCCTAGATACCATTTCCAAATCAAAGCGTCCGATGACACTTGTTCATGTACAATTCTTTTCAGGATGCCAATCGAACATATTACTAAACTACCTACCGATGTAAATATCTTCTATTTTTGCATATATTCTCACTTGAATCTCAAATATAATTTAAATTCTAAACTCTTGTACATTTACATTTACTTGCTAGCTAGCCTTCACCACCATCTTCAGTGAATTAATAGCGACAAGCTTTTATATCCAAATCACGCCAACTGCATTGATTTCCAGAAATAGAGTTCTGTAGTGGAATCTTATATCCATCTTGTGGGACTAGGCCAAAGCTCCATCTCAAAAGCATTCCAAAGGCATGTGAAATAACCACAAGTTAGCAACAAGTTCCAGTTTAAATGGCTCTCTAAAAATACTAGATTTTTAGCTTCTTATTGCACGTCAAACTGTTTAGAATGTATATTGTCTACCCCATAGTATGGTATGAATAAATTGTTTATGAACACCTTGTTTTAGATGCTTTACCCATACACCCCAAAACAGCAAGTGCAAGCACCAACTGTTTTGGAACAGTTATTTCACAATCATCTTGCTAATTACATCCAACGTAATTCGAATATTGCAAATACGCTATTTTGGGGTGCCGTGCGCGTAGGCGCGCGGTGCAACAACTAGTTTAGGAAAAAGTTGGTTTTATAAGGGGGTTGTCGAGAAATCCAATTCACTACAATTTAATATGATTTCAAATCTAGGTCGAGTTGGGCATCAAATTACCTGTTCGTTATCGTTTTTTGTTTTCAGTTTTCAGTTTTTTTGAAAACTAAAAACAAAAAACAGGAAACCAGAAAAAGTGGTTTTCACTTTTTAGTTGTCAGTTTTCAAAATCGTCATGTTTCTAATAATTTTGACCAATTCTTTATCCATTATAGGACATATATCATATGACTTTTAAATACAAAAAACCAAAAAACTGAAAACCACAGTGATACCGAACGAGCCCATCATAATTCATACGAGTGGCACTATTCCTCATTACCGGGACGACACAGTCTCTCTTTGTAGAAGATGGCGGTCTTTCGGTCTTTTGAAGTTTGAATTTCATCCCTCCACGCTCAAATATCAAAATTTTACCACTGCACTGCTCCATCTTTCCGATAATTTCCGATTTAGGGTTCCGGTAAACCAATTCAACTCGATTATGGATTCCGACGAACCTCGAACTCGTATTGATCAGGTTCTTCTCTAACCCTCGTTTACTCACGAACCTAATTAACATCTTCAATTCAAATTCTTATGCTTTTAATCGAATTTCATTTCGTTAGTTAGTCGTTCAATTGAAGTATTGATGTTTGGAGATTTGGAAAAAAGAATATGTTTTTTTTATTGGGTGCTAACATGAATCAAGATTGGAAAAATTGGAATTAACTCCCCAAAAATTGATGATTTTGAGTTGAATTGTTTCTTTGTTGATGGATGTATATCTTATGTGATATGTGGTTTGAATTACAGTTTTTTGCGTCAAAGAAAAAGAGAACTTTGTCACCGAAAACTGCTAAAGATTCTTCTCCTAGTGCAAAAGGGTCTTTGGAAAATTACTTGGTGACTTCACAGAATGATTCAGTGAAAAGAAGTTTGGCATTGGAGATTGATTTATCTTCCAAAAATGAAAAGAAAGAGATTCTTTTGCCCAGTGATGGTGCTACTAGGGGTTTAATTTTATCGGAAGCGATTCCAGGAGACGAGTATGGTGCCGGAAATGTTGGCGGAGCAGGTAATCGGGATAATACAGACCAAGTTCAAGAACCGGAGAACGTTGGGCTCAAGCAGTTTGCAATGGACTTTTTGTCATTGTATTGCAGGTAATGGTCTCATTTGGGTGCAGTCATGTCAAAAGGTTCATTTTCTGAAACTGAATTATGATGTTTTTGTTTTTTTCATGATGCTTTTGTTTTAGAGATAGCAGCACTTTGCTTCTTGGTAGTTATCTTATTTTGAGGTTTTGAGATAATCATGTTTAGGGTGGAGGACAATTGCTTAGATTGTGATTCATATTTTGTCATATGTTACCGTGTACAGGAGAATCCAAACAAGCTCGCTTTCTGAGCACAAAACACATGAGCATAAAAGATGTGGGAGTCCATCAATGCTTGCTGTAGAAGGTACACCATCGAAGAGAAGGCACTTTGTTGCTGATAAAGAAAACTCTCAGCCGGGTGAAGAGACGCCAAGTTCCGATAAAGGGGCGTCTGATCTTGTGTTGTGCTGTAATGTCACTCAAAAGGTGGAAAGAGATGTTAACTCTGCCTTAGGAGTAAGCTTCATCTGGTTGTGTAATTGTTGCATGACTTGATCTCTTTGCATGTTTCTTTTACTAGTCTTTTTCTTTTTACGATAGGTTGACTGTGATAGAGATTTTTGCAAGCCGCAAATCAGCTTAAGGAAATGCAGTAAAGTTACAAACTCAACTTCATTGGTGGACGAGTGTTCCACGCCTGCTGCAATTTGTAAAAGTTCGAATGCACGTGAAACTCCAGTATCAACTCGTGTAAGCTCCATATTTTCACCAGGAGAAGCATTTTGGAACGAGGCAATCCAAGTTGTTGATGGTTTGTTTCCTCAAACTGGTAACAATTTTTTCAAGTTGCAGAGGATACGGGAATCAGCAAGACACAAGTTGCAGAGGTTTTTAGCCATTGTGGTGAAGGGATTTCAAACAATAAATGCGATGTACCAGTTGGTATTTATGCAAGCAATACTAAGCAGGCTGAATTGACTATTACGTCGCCGAAGACACACAAGGAAATCCTAGAAAGAGAAGCATCCCCATTGCCGGTTAAGCATTTTGATTTCTCATGTGATGACAAAAATTTGGACGAAAGTATTGGTCGTTCTTCTTCAGGAAACGGAGAAGATTATAGAGATGCGAGTGAACGTGCAGTATGCAATTTTGTAGATCACAAGAGGCCACTAGATGACAATGCTGTACTGATTGGCAGTGACGTTCAGTCACATGCATTAGCACTTAAAGTATTGGAGGAAGCAGCTCCTGTTTTTGGAGCTGAAAAGATGAGGCATAGTGTAGTAAGTCCGGACACTGACAATAATATCTCTGCTTCACCAAATAGGAAAAATGCGAATTTTGTGGCTCCGGGTATGTTTGATGGAACCAGTACTCCTTCGAGTTCCATGCCATTGGAAGATCGGTTAAACCTAAGCAATTGGCTCCCACCTGCTATTTGTAGCATTTATAGACGCAGAGGAATGGCTAAACTCTACCCTTGGCAGGTAAGGCTTTTCACATTCTTCACCTTGTATAGTTCTTTGCTTTTTAGTCTGAAAGAAGGATGTCATGGGCAAAGTTGATTTTGATATTCTATACGATTATAAATTCTTTAGTGGTACAAATATTGTCATGTAATTGTTAGTTGCCTTTTTCTGGGTTTGAAATACTGATCGTTAACTTGATCTATATTTCCATGTATGCACTCAGGTCTAACTTTTGCTGCACTTTTCAGGTTGATTGTCTTCAAATGGATGGTGTTTTGCAGAAGAGAAATCTTGTTTATTGTGCATCTACAAGGTAAGATATTATTATATAAAAAAAACGTAATTTGGTTATACGGATTTTAGCTGATTAGAGGACTGTTAGTCTTTAAAGGAAACTGTTGATGCAATGTGCAATTGTGCATGCGAATTGTCAATTATGCTACGTCATTATTAGAGAGCCTTAAAAGATACTCGAACGAGAAGCTAAAAAACCATTTGATATAGTCTGCAAATATGTCCTGTAGCTGTGTTATGAAAGACCGTTCCTTTTGTTATGTGAAATAGGGCTGTGCAGAGACCAGAGTCGGACCGGAATCTGGACCACAGGAATTTGGACCGGACCGGACCGAAGATTTTGGTCCGGTCCTCGGTCCACAGAAAATCCCGATTCCAGGTTTCCGGTCCGGTCCGGTCCAAACCCGGAAAATTCCATGCACTGATATATGTCCTGTTCCCGGAACTATGGAGACAAATGTTAGAATGAGTGTTTATGCTGAAATATGAAATAAGGGTACGTCTAAGTACATGGAGTGTAAATTCTATCATTTTATGCTAGAGGAAGCCAATCGAGGATGTAGTGGCACTAGGTAGTAAAGAGTTACCCTATGTTTAGGCGAAGTATTTAAGTAAGACTAAAACTCAATAATGTAGTGTCAATTTAGTGTTAGAGGAAGCCGAATGAGGATGTAGTGACACTAGATGGTAAAGTGTTATCCTAAGTGAGTATAAAGTATTATATACCTTGGGTGAACTTTAGAAAAATGGAGAGATTTGACCAAGATGTGACTCACAAGATTAATTATGTGCGGCTTAGTGGAGAACAAGTGAACAACAAGCGGGTTAACCATAGCAATACATTGAAGGGTGATGGGAAAGTTCTATTGGATGGATATTCTATCAACGCTATTATGTGGGCTAGAATGTTCGGCTAAGAAGGATCACATTAAGATGGGTATAGCAGAGATGAATATGTGGGAAGATCCTAAGGAATACAATTCAAAATCAAGATATTTGTAGGAAGGTTGATGTTGCAGATTTTGAGAATAGGATAGGGGAAAACCGACTTCCTTGGTTTGGGCATGTGCAAGGTCAACTAGCAGATGCATTTATAAGGAAACTCGAGAATTAGGATCATGTGGATTTTTGAAGACGTGGAGAGATCCCGAAAATGACTTGGATGGAGGCAGTAACAAAGGATAATGAACAAAATGGGATCGCGATTTGCGAGAGCATCTAACCAGGAAAATTTGGAGGAGACCGGTTTTGTGGACGATCGGTCTCGATTAGTTCACAAGATTGAATGGCCAATTCTCCTCCGGACCCTCGATTCGATTGTTTTCCAAGAATGTTGGTTTAAGAAATATGTTTTTGGGTTATATTTGTTGTTGTTGTTGTTGCTGCTGTTGTTGTCGGTGTTTACTAATTTTCAAATAACCCTTAGCCCAATTTCACCTGCCATGGCAAAGGCTTCTCCCCCTCCCTGTATGCAGGTGCAATTGCTTACGTTTCTGCCCTGTAATTCAATTAATTTATTATTAAAATCTGTAGCACCTTTATGTGGTTCTTTTGCAGCCTTTTATACAGATGTAATTCGTCTCAATGCTTCTGTTAAAAAGGAATACCAGAGCTTACTTGGTAGAGAATTTTTCATCTGTCACATATATCTTCTTTAATACATTCAGACCATTCTCTTTAGCTTTCTGGTTTGGTTTAACTGGAACTTCCGTTTCTTAATCCATTCAATTGGAAGTGGATAAGATAATAGAGATATCGAGTGTTGGGATAAGAAGAGGCTTGCCTATGTTGAAAATGCAGCACCTAGCTGCACAGCATTGAGCTCCCCCAATGTTTACACAATACATAATCTTGTGTGGCTGGCCATCTGGCCTCCTTTCTCTTTTGTGCTTTGAACTTTGTGTGTTGGCTCCATTATTCAGCTTCAGGATTAGTCTATCAGTCACCTATTCCCCGAAACTGTTTCCATACTGACGATGTTTATAAATCTTTTGTAGCACCAATTGCTTGCAATATACTGTATTTTCTCCAGTTTAAAAGTAAGCATACTTCTAGTTGATTTTTTCTTTCATTACTAGGTTTTTTCGTAGTCAAGTTCGAACAGAAGTTTATGAGGAGTTTGACTGTTGATGGTATGATCTTGTTTAGATTTTACTCCTGCAGCTTACGTGTATGCTGCTTGTTTTTTTCTAATTCTTTTTCAACCTCAACGGCTTTTACGGTTTTACCCTTACACTTAAGAATCGGATTCCTCATTTTCATTTGCTGTTTACATTCACTGGAAAGCCAAAAGATGTTGCAGTTTCTCTAGAATACTCTTGTAGGAGCAAAATTGAATTTATTGAAAGCAGGGCGACTAATTTGTTGATCCTATTTTATTTGAATATATTTCTTGTGCTATTGAGACATTGATCTCATTGATTATCTTTTACCTCCTGCAACAGTGCTGGCAAAAGTTTTGTTGCTGAGATCCTGATGTTGAGACGTGTCATAGACTCTGGGAAAATCGCTCTGCTTGTGCTACCTTATGTTTCAATATGTGTTGAAAAGGTTTTCTTTACCTCTTTTCTCTGGTTTAGAAGTCAGGTCTTCACACAGCACCATATGTATTGATGTTGCCTTTTTTGAAGCATACATACTGATACCTTTTGCAGGCGGAACATCTTGAGGTTCTGTTGGAACCCCTTGGCAAGCAGGTTCGGAGCTATTATGGAAATCAAGGTGGCGGGACACTTCCAAAGGATACATCAGTAGCTGTCTGTACTATAGAGAAGGCCAATTCGTTAGTGAACAGATTGCTGGAAGAAGATAGATTATCAGAAGTGGGAATTATTGTGATTGATGAACTGCACATGGTAGATATGTGCAAAGTGCACTATATGTTATCTTTTCTACCTACTTGTAAGCTTGGTCACGAGTTCATTTATGTAGAATTTGTTTGGTGCTGCTAGGTTGCTGATCCCAGTAGGGGTTATCTGTTGGAGCTTCTATTGACAAAGCTTCGCTACGCAGCTGGTGAGGGTAATGGGGAAACACAAAGTGGAGATAGCTCGGCCACAAGTAGTGGGAAGGGTGACCTAACTCGTGGACTGCAAATTGTTGGTATGAGTGCTACAATGCCAAACGTGGCAGCAGTTGCAGACTGGCTTCATGTAAGTCTCACACATCACTGTTGGCATTGACAATAACAACTTAATATCCCGCTGTAGAACTGTCATAGAAGTAGTCATATGCGTTATAATATTATCTTTTCTTTGTTTTACTTGTGCATGTCATGTGCGTATGCTTTTGCATAACATAGGGAGGCAGATTGTAGAAACTAAACATACAACAAATTTGGACCTTGAATGGGTTGTCATATTACTGACGCTTACGCATATGCTGCTTTGTCATTTTAACGAGGTGCAATACTGTGTCATCTGTCTCACTATGTATCTATGCATGTTTTCTTGTAGTGGATCCCCTTTGATTTTTCTTCTTCTGAATTGATAGTAGAATAATAGAACCAAAGTTCTAGTGTTGGTTGTGGTTGCCTAGATCACGTACTTAAATTTTACTTCTTGTATCTTATACTACTTTTTTTTCCAAATAAATGCAACTCTTTACTTTTCAAGGTCAAAGTTTATAAACTTTTACCATATTTACACCAAATTTTAAGAGAAACATAGTCATGTGAGATCTTGTTTGATTTGTTTCCTTTTGTTTTTTCAAAATTTAAATTCTCATGATTTTTACTAATACACAATTAGAGATACTAATGGTCAAATGTGTGCAGTGGAGACTATGAAAAACCAAGTGTTTTACCTGTTTGAAATGGATGAAGTATCTGTTTACATAAAGACAATGCATAGTTTTAACTATCAACTACCCTGTAGGCTGCAGCTGATTGTTTCACTCATTTGCTATTTCATAAATGTTTCTATATCCTTACCTTTTTCAACTTCTTTGATGACTGCAAGAACTTGTATGCATTTATAATTGAATGTTATGTGGTGACAGTGAAAAGCAATTATGCTTCAGTGTTCCATGCGTGGGGTAAATCCTGGAATTGTTATTGTTGAAGAGGATATAATTAGTTATTGTTTAAGCATGCTAGTCTACAGGCAGATTGGACAAGTAGATGGTTAGGTAAGTTACTTTGTGTGTTTGTACTACAGTGGCGCTGTATATATTACATAGCCACTTTCTGGGCTTATCTGTGATTTTTGAGAACAATTGCTTTATGGTCCGCAGAGGGCGGGGGGCCGGGGAGTCCGAGAACATAGACGAATATCATATATTGTGAAAGCAACTTCCTTATTTCCTTAGGGACTGTTTGTGGAGTGTTGTGCCTTGTAGTAGTTCCATTATTATGAAGGGGGTTATTTTCATCTTATTACAGGTAAGCTAAAGAATCCTATAATGGTTTTTGACATTATAGATGATACGCTGCTTCTGCAGCATGATGAGCAAGGCAATTGATATTGTTGAGTTTCCTTGAAGGGATACTTTTCTGACTGCCATTTTGAACATTTGTTTGACCAGCTGTAACTAAGAAAGAAATTCTAGAACACAAGTTAAAGGTAGAAGAAATCAGTGTTGCAATTGGGTGCAACTAGCGACCTATTTTTAACGTAAATAAAAATAGTCAGTTGCTCACCTTCTTTTGTATGTTCTTGCTCATGCTTTCTCTATGTAGTAGGTAATTGAGTTTGTGATTATTTGTATCTTTATGGTCCAGCCTAGTCAGCCAAATGACTAGTTCAGCCAATAATGCATTTTAGTCTAAAGCTGAAATAAAAGTAGCTGCTCACCTTTGTTTCATGTTTTTGAGTTTCTCTCTATAGGTACATTTGTCTCTATGTGGCATATGTTTGGTCCAGCCAAGTTTACCAATAATGCATTAGTCTCTTTGGAAAGAGACTAGGAGACTACAAAATTGAGCGTTTTAAATGAAGACACATGTTATATTGGCAGCCTGTTTGTGAAAGGAAAAAGATCCAGTGGACTTTTTCCCGAGAGAAAAAGTATCATCACTTTAAGAGTTTAGATACTTTTTAGAGGCTTATGCATAGTTGTTTGCCAAATATTCATAGTGGACATCGGGCATAGCGTGATTTATTGATATTAAGTGCTGGTTATGTGGGGGCTTGCCCTCCTGTAGATTGTTAACTTTCCAAGATTCCTTGGCATTTTCTTGATGGGTTTTTTTTCTATTGGATATTATAGAAAAAAAGAAAATTGGATGACGTCACATGCCAATACATTGTGACTTTCACCTTTATGGGCATCCTAACGTGTATGAAGATATTCGGTTCGGATGGAATGTGTTACAGATTTTTACATCAAAAATTAAAATAGAGGACATCAACCTTCCCATAGCGATCTAATGATTTGATGACATGGTGCAGGGATTGGATTTGAGACCCCTATTAAAAACAAAATAGCTGCTTTACTTGTTCATATCAGAAGGATGTTGTGTTTTTACTTTGATCACTCTCCATCCTCTGTCTGTTGGTTTCTGAGAACTGTATCTGCATTGTCTTATGGCAGTGGCAAGCCTTCACAATTTTTTTTTGTCTAACTGTTGCCTTCTCTGTTTTGGCCTCTTCTAGGCAGCATTATACCAGACTGAGTTTCGTCCAGTTCCCTTGGAGGAATTTATCAAAGTGGGTAATAATATCTATGACAAAAAGATGGAGATTGTTAGGACAGTTCCTAAATTAGCAAATCTCGGAGGCAAAGATCCGGATCATGTTGTCGAATTATGCAACGAGGTATCTTTTTTTTATGCCTAGTGAGACTTCCATATCTTATGCATTCAATTTAATGTACGGCGGACATTAAATTTTGTAGGTTGTTCAAGATGGTCATTCTGTCCTTATCTTCTGTTCAAGTCGGAAAGGATGTGAATCTACAGCTAGGCATATCTCAATGTATCTCAAGAAGTTCTCTGCCAAAATCCAAGAAGAGTCAAGTGAATTTGCTGATGTTTTCTCAGCCATCGACTCCTTGAGAAGGTGTCCTGTGGGTTTAGATCCTGTCTTGGAGGAAACTCTCCCTTCTGGTGTCGCCTATCATCATGCAGGTCTCACTGTAAGTACTTCCCTACATATGTTTTTCATTGATTTACAGGTGTTATCTATGGCGTATTTATGGATATATGCTAATTTCTGTTTGTTTGTTTCAAGCCTGAGAAATCGACTAGTCTTAGGTGTCAGCTGTTGAATTTCTGAAGAATTGCATGCTATGTTTACAGGTTGAGGAAAGAGAAATTGTTGAAACCTGTTATCGCAAAGGCTTAGTACGTGTCCTAACTGCCACATCTACTCTAGCTGCTGGTGTTAATTTGCCTGCTAGGAGAGTAATTTTTCGGCAACCCAAGATTGGTCGTGATTTTATCGATGGGACAAGGTACAGACAAATGTCTGGTAGGGCTGGTCGAACTGGTATAGATGCGAAAGGAGAAAGTGTACGTTTTACATCTCTTCCTTGCTCAGGATTCTAATATGTTCAATGCTTAGTGGTAGTATATGCTCATGAAAACCACTTACTGTTGCACTTGGAGTGACTAATATCTACTTCAGTTTGTTTCATATCATCAACTGAATAGGCCAGCTGGATTGTTGTACATGATGTTTTTTTTTTTTTCCTGAGGCAGGTGCTTATTTGCAGACCTGAAGAGGTTAAGAGAATAAAAGCCCTTCTGAATGACAGTTGCCCGCCATTGCAATCTTGTCTTTCTGAAGATAAAAATGGAATGACCCATGCTATCCTGGAAGTTGTGGCTGGTGGAATTGTGCAAACAGCTAATGATATTCATCGATATGTGAGGTGTACGCTGCTTAATTCTACAAAACCATTTGAAGATGTTGTGAAATCGGCACAAGATTCTCTTAGGTGGTTATGCCATAAAAAATTTCTGGAGTGGAATGATGATACTAAATTATACAGTACCACTCCTCTGGGACGAGCAGCTTTTGGCAGTTCTCTGTCTCCAGAAGAATCACTTGTAAGTACTGTTTATTGCCTGAACAACCAGCCGTGTCCTCTTCCTGATAGACGTAACAGAACTTTTGACCTGAATCCCAAAGTAAATCTGAACCTGAAGATTACTGATTTTGACTTGATTTTCACTAAAATAACAGTATTATTTTGACCTGATCACTGTTGTTTTAGTGAAGAGTAACCTGGTTCTGACCTGAATCCCACAGTAGATAACAGTAACCTAGTTTTGACCTGAATCCCACAGTAGATAACAGTTACCTGGTTTTGACCTGAATCCCAACAGTAACAATATTCTAGAATCTCAAGCCTTCATAAAGATCTATGTTAAATCCAAAAATTAGAGCTTAATTTTTTTCTCATAAGTCTATTTTTCGACATATGAAAATAAAGGAGTGAAATGGCTACTCTTCCTGAGTATTCCAGATCTGAACATTACACAAATGTGGTTGTGGCCTTTGCTTCATGGTGCTTAAAACCTCAAATGATAATTGTACTTGCATTGCATGTGACAATCATATAGGCAAAAGGTGAAGGAGGAAGGTAGGAGAAGGAGAAAGGGACGCAGGTTCTGAGGTTGAGATTGTATGAGAGAGAAAGAGAACGATTTTATGAGAAAAAAATAAGAGGGAGGCGGAAAAGGCCAATAGGGTTTTGTTTTGGTTTTTATATGCAACAGCTAACTTGTATATGAGCATGAGCAGCTTCAATATAAGTTGGACTCTGGTAATCTGGTCGGACTTCGCACAGCCTCCAAATCCGGTCCCAGTCGGATTCAAACTTTATTTTTCGGACTCGGATTCATACTTTTAAATTTCGGACTCGGGTCGGACTTTTTGCTTCGGATTGGGTTGGACTTGGGTCGGAGTCGGATTAAATTGCCATCCCTAGACAGATTGCAACTCTGACAATGAAGAATCGAACCTGAATAGTACTCAAGCAGTTGAGGTCCACTCCATTTGACGAGAAAGTTCATTTGTTTATAGTTATTCTATGTAAATCTTCCTTTTAATTTTTATGGATTCTAATTATGAAAACGGATTATTACATTCTTTCTTCCGTAAGGAATTTTTTTTACTTAATAACCAATTTTATCGTGGCAATTAACTCTTGGATGTTAATAAAACAATATTCATCTAAGCTGACTTGACTTGATAGTCATTGGTCCTACATTGACTAGATATGAAACTTAATTCAATCGTCAACATCATATTCAAATTTAAGCTGACCGTATGTATACCCGAATTTAACCTATCTTGAACTGTATACAAAGTAGACCCAGTTTTGATTTGACCGAATTGACCCCTACCCAGAATGGATTTGAGTGATCAGTTATCTCGTAAGCTGTTACTAAAAATTAAAATGCTGGTGTTGAATTTGCTGTTAAAAATCACATCTCGATCTAGGTTTTCTGTGATTGTTTCTTTTGCTCCCTTATTGTCATTTGATGTTGATATTGCTATTTCCATCTTTGTTTTTTTGGTTTATTTTCTAGTATATGTATACTAAGTGACTTGTATCTCCTGTTTTTGGGTTTCTTTTGTTCCCAACTCCTAAAAGTTTCTCCATTCTGCTGCAGATTGTTCTGGATGATCTTTCACGAGCAAGAGAAGGATTTGTGCTAGCATCTGATCTGCATTTGGTTTATCTGGCAACACCAATAAATGTTGAAGTTGAGCCTGATTGGGAATTGTTTTATGAAATATTTATGGAGTTGTCCTCCCTAGACCAGGTACTGTGGGTCCCTTTCTCAACTGTTTGTAAAGGATGATACTCTTGGATTGAATTTGCTACCTTTCTTGTTTTTCGTGGATTAGTTACATGTTCTGTTAAACTTTTGAATATGCAGTCAGTTGGCAACCGTGTTGGAGTTATAGAGCCGTTTTTGATGCGAATGGCACATGGTGCACCTGTACGTACTGCTAGTCGTTCAAGAAATGCTATTAAGGGATTGCATAGCAGATTAGATTCCCAACTAGGAGTCTCAAAATGCAATATTCTCTCCGATGAGCAGTCCCTTCGTGTCTGCCGGCGATTTTATGTTGCCCTTATTTTGTCACGATTGGTGCAGGTAATCTCTTTGATCATTCATTTTCATCATTTGCTCCTGTGCTGTCTTTTGTCCTTCTACTGTTTCTGGACTTCCTATTCTAATTCAGATTTGTGTTATTGTGTCATCTTTTTCCTTCTCCTTCGCTGCTGCCTGCATTTTTGTGATATTGCAGGTCTTGTTTTCGCTTGAGTGTTCATGATGCTTTTAAGTTGATAATATTGAGATTCACATCTACATGTCTTTATTATATGGAATACCTTCCTTTGTTCTTTTTTAATTGCAACATTTTGACTTTTCTACTATTCACAATTCACACTTTGATTATGTATGATGATCTATACACAAGGATAAACATAGTCATATGAGATCTTATTTGATTCGTCTCAATGTGTAGTTTTTTAATATCTCATTTGCATAATTTTTATAAATACAACATATACTAAAGTTGTTAAGGGTCAAAATTGTGCCTCGGCAAGTGTGAAAATGAAGATGTTGCAATTAAGATGAACGGAGGAAGAATTAGTTATAGAAGCAGATTGGGATTGGATTAACTTTTGCTTTGTTATCCTCTATTAAACATACCTTTTATCTCTTTTTTGCTTGGCTTGTTAATAATTAATTGTTTAACCTTTTCTTATGTGTAGCTGACATTTAATTACTAAATCATTTGAATGTTTTCCTATATGTGGTAAAGGAACTGCCTGTTGGTGAGGTTTGTGCAGCTTTTAAAGTAGCACGAGGAATGGTTCAATCATTACAAGAAAATGCTGGCAGGTTTGCATCAATGGTTTCTTTATTTTGTGAGAGACTTGGTTGGCTTGATCTGGAAGGCTTGGTTGCCAAATTTCAGAACCGTGTTTCATTTGGTGTGAGAGCAGAGATTGTAGAGCTTACTACTATCCCATATGTGAAGGTAAGTACCTCTATGTGGTTCTGACCGTTTTATCCTGTGCTGTCGACCTGCAATTTATCGTTTCAATGTGCTTGATAAACTAGCTATCGTATGTTTATGAATATAGGGATCTCGAGCTAGAGCATTATTCAAAGCTGGCTTGCGTACTCCTTTAGCGATTGCTGAAGCATCTGTCACAGAAATAGCTAAGGCTCTCTTTGATTCATCATCTTGGGCTCAAGGTGAGTTTCTGCGGATGCTTTTGAATAATTGCATTACGTCATTTATGTTTGTTCCAAAATTAACTTTTGTGAGACTGAGCGTTCATTGCGAATATGACTTTATTTATCATGGGCACTGGGCAGTAGAAGACAACATGAACTAGAAGGGCAGGACTGAAATTATTTTTCATTTCGTATTTATCTCTCAACGGTAAGGTAAAGATAGATAATTGGAGTGAATACTTTTTAAGTCATGTATATGCTGCAGCTTTTTTATATTCTTATTTTTTTTAATTTTGAAGGGGGGAGGCGGTTTTTTGATCAAAGTAAGTGGTCGATAGTCTCTTTTTGTTTTGTGTTTGGCATCTGACCTTGTATGCTTGATTACATGATATGAACTTGTCTTTCAACAAATCTTCTTTTCAGTCTTAAGTTTCTTTCCTTGATTTTGTATGGAAACTATATGAAATTTCCCTCTGCCTTTCATTTGCATTTTCTTCCTCTATGCCAAGCGCAGATCAAACGGCAAGAACATGTGAATGATTTTCTTTCTGTAATTTGTTCTTTTATTTCCACCCCCTGTTGGAATTTTTGCAAAAGACTGTGTAGTCATAATTTCTTCTTTGGTTGCTCTATGGGCTGGACAAAAATTTTGTTGTGAAATGAAGGTTTGCCCCATTTCATGGAATAACTTACATCTGATGACTCTACAATCTACATAGTGGAATGTAGGTTTGTCGTAATGTACTACAGTCTATGGAATGTCCCCTAGTCGATACAAGAATTGGATTTACGGTTGACATTTTTTTTTAACCTGGAATGATTTTGATGATCCAATTTGTTCTTTCATTTTTATAAGTTTAGAAGAAATAGAATATCTATATTTCCTTTGAGCCTTTTTTAAACTTGAAAGCGAAATTTTCGATTTTTTTTTGGTGAGCTCTTTAAAATAGGTTGAGAAACAACTAAGGAGGGCCTTTTCCGGCAAGGTTGTTGCTTTATATATATAATATTTCAATATGGAATTTAGTTACTAGAAAAAAAAAATATTAGAGCAATTACTAATCTTAGAATCAAGTTGGACAAAATAAAGATTTTTTTAACGAGGATAGTCTTTTTCTTTTCATTCAAAATTATCTGTATGGATGAATGCAATTGCTGAGTTGAATAAGTTCAACCAAAAGGAAGCAATGATATGTTATAAAAGAACTTTTTGATCTTTTAGGAAAAAAAAGATTCGATCCAATTTTTCTTTCTTACAAGGATCAAAATCAATTATCTTTTTTGCATTTAATTTTATATTATTTCCAAAAAAACATCTTACCTCGTCTAGCCAAGCAAAGCAACTCTTACCCAGATCGCGGGTGGGACCTCCATTCCATGACCCAAATTGCACGTTCCTAATCATAGGTGAAACGCGACCCAAATCCTTTGGAGGTAGCAACTCGTTTCATTAGACCCGCGACTCAAGATATGTTGTTTAACAAGAAACATGTGGCTCTAATATTGTCGGGAATATGAATGTTGTCGGAGAAGGGAGAAAAGAGAAGGGAGGGAGAAAGGGAGAAGGGAGAGGAGAGAGAGAAAGGGATGTAGAAGAAGAGCATTAAAAAAGCGTGTTTTCTAGGTTTTTTGGTATTTGGCAGTTGGTTGTCAACAATAAATTCATTAAATAAATGAATATATTGGGATACTAACCGCATAAAAAAAAACTGCGGATGCGATCGCGGTTACGGTTGCCCCGGAATCGGCTTGTATCAAATATATGGAACGGATCGCGGCTAACTCGTCGTGAATTTATTCACCCTTCTTGAATGTGTACATATAAGGGATTTAACGTGATTTTTACAAATTTATAGTTTAAGAAGTATTTCTTCGTCATAATATATGAAATAAGTCATATACATCCAAACTTAAATGCCCTCACTAATTTATTCTCCTTTCTTGAGTGTGTGCATGAACAAAATTAACGGAAAAAGAACGGCGACGCAACAAGGATATGATTTTTGTTGCGGCATTCTATGATGGGATTTCTCGCAATGACAACTTCCAAGTATGTTATAGAACGACCGTTACGTAAAGGGACGATCGAGTATTAATTCCTGACTAAGCGGTAAATAACAGTTGCCATCCATATCAAATTGAAAATTTCTTCCTAATAAAAAAAACAATGAAAAAAGAACATTGTCCTCACAAATGCAATAATACGCCCAATTAATTATCAAAGCATTTATTTATTGTTCAACATTCACGTTCATCGATCGATCAAATATTCATATTATATATTTATTTTTCTATTTTGTACCGAATCGAACCTAATTTGCTATAGTTCGTTTCGCGTGATGGTTCTAGTACCTCGTATTGAATTGAATTCCATGCGGGTAACAATGAGCAAAACTAAAAAAATAAGGAGACAATTCTATTGAACGAGCAAAAGGAGAGAAAGGGATTCAAACCCTCGATAGCTTATGCCGGTTTTCAAGACCAGAGCTATCAACTACTCAACCATCTCTTCCGACATAAGTCAATTTATATTTTATTCTTACTCCACTGAATAACCACATGATTCACATGGATATTGTAAGTCACGACTGTGATACTTTGATAGTAGTCTTTACATATACTCTTTCACTTGTAGAGTTGTAGTTCATTTGTAGTATAGGGAAGAATTGGACTCCAGAAATATGAGTTATATTAGTTGAACCAAAAAACTGTGTTGTATTGTTTGTCTTATAGATAGCTCCACAAAGGTCTTAGAAGTATATTTTGTGCAACAATCCTTCCTATATGATAGAATAAAACCCCATGATCCTGACTGATCTTACTTGAGAAGTGGGATCGCAAATCTCAAGTTTTTCTGCGAAGAATTAATCGAATTGTATCTGTGTCTTATGATTGATTTCTTTTTGTGTAATACTAATCGATAGGGATTAGGGCCTCATTGATAAGTGCTACAAAATCTCGTACATCCAAACCCATGGTTATGGACCCAAATCCATTAGTATGGAACATTTCTTTTCCAAGTGATATAAAATTTCAAGATTCCGGATCGAATTGGTATTATCAATATTGATTCGATCTGAGATCTTGAAAGTGGAATAAGTTCAGCAACTGATCACAAAATCTTGGTGATTTTCTCTTTCTAATGAAAGGGGAGCCTGCTTTTGAATCATATATCTTTTTCTGATATCAATATTAATAGAAATGAGATTTATGTCATGGCTTAAATCACGAATGAATCATCCATTCTCGTTAGGAACAAAAAATAATAAGGTGAAGTTTCTATTGATATTGGTAAAAAGCGCATCTTGTTCAAGGATTAAGTTATTACTCAACAAAAAGAACATTAATGATTCGTATACATCACTTAGTGGGAAATGCTTTGAATAAACCAAATGAGAAGCTTCTATTCCTGTCTAATGAATTATGTAGCTCTACAGTTTCACGCCTTTTTCTAATGAATTACAAGGTCATCAAATCCCCTTTTTTGCGAGCTTGCACATAAAATAGCAGTTTTAATTTGGAAATTCTTATCATTATGTTTCTGTATGTTTTGTTGCCATCGAAAATTCTTGTTACATTTGTCCTCATGTCGAAAGTATTCACATGATGAGAAAATCTTGAAAGTATGTAACAGGGTTTTTTTAAGGTAATTGTAACATGTAAGATTTTGCATTGATTTCGAACTCTTTGAAACTGAACATTGATTATTAGTTCTATTTTGTGAAATAGCTTTATGGGAAGTGGGAATCAAGGTTTTGCTTTTCTGCAATTGAGCTTTCCCTATATTAATTTCCCTGGGTATGGAATTCTCGTTCTGATTATACGATTGTATTATTTTTGCAGAAGATCTAGCACAGCGGCGCGTTCAATTGGGAATAGCAAAGAAAATTAAAAATGCTGCAAGAAAAATTGTCCTTGATAAAGCTGAGGAGGCGAGAGTTGCTGCATTTTCCGCATTCCAATCGCTTGGACTGAACGTTCCCCAGCTTTCTCGTCCTGTCTTGTTACCTGCTTCTGGTAGCCCCATTGACAATGACGAATCGACCCCCTCTTCTGGAGAAAATAGTACTAGTAGCTCTTATCATCAGAAAAGGAAGCACATGTCAGTTGAATTAGTTGAAAGACAGGGGAATGAGGGTGACACAGGTACTGATGCTGGAAGGCCGGCCAAAAAGTTAGTTACTGACTTGGAAATTTCAACTGAGAGAAAGGTGTTCAATACCCTGCCTAGTGGTGTTGGTGTTATTCGAGATTCTTCTACACCAGTTCAAGATTCTGTGCCAGTTGGTGTTACGACACTTTCTCCTTGTTTGGGTCAGAGTGATAGTGTGGCATGTGTAGGAATTGTGAATAAGGAAGACCAGAGATGGGAGAGTGATAATGCTGGCAGTGATGGCAATAAGAAACTCTCTAATGACAAGGGTCCCATTAACGTAGCCAGCACAAGCGGTTTGGAAAGCCTCTTGGATCTCTGGGAATCTGTTGGAGAATTTTATTTTGATATTCACTTCAACAAAAAGTCTGAAGCAAATTCTATGCTTGCTTATGAAGTTCATGGCCTTGCCATTTGCTGGGAAGATTCACGTGTGTATTATGTTAATCTTGCAAAGATTCTGCAAAACAGCAATTTTGGCTCATGCAACATTGAATGTTCCGGTCATGTAAACTCAATTGATGCGAACAATTTGCTAGTCACGGAGAATCTCCTGTGGAATAGGATTAGTAGGTTATTAGGGAGGGCTGGAGTTCGAAAATTCACTTGGAATCTAAAACTTCAAGTGAAGGTGTTGAATAATGCTGTTCTTTCACTGAATAAAAACAACCTGAGTCAGACATTAAAAAGTACAACCATTGAAGTTGTTGATGGCTCCTTCTGTAAGTTGCCCCAGGTTATTTTGCAAGATGGAATTGACCTCTGTATAGTAGCCTGGATCCTTTGGCCTGACGAGGAGAGAAGTTCTAATCCGAGTCTCGAGAAGGTATTTCTTTTTGCATGTTCCTATATATGGTCATCAAGTCCCTGCCCCTGTAGATATGTCTGATAATGAAAATTTATCACTCATTGGCCTAGTGCTGTACTCGCTTCTATGTCATATGCTAAGCTTTTGAGCTATTAAGCAGAAAGGATAAGGAAAACCAATGAAATCGTCTGTTGTCTTGAGATTCGTATGAGAATGCATACTTACATGAGAAATAAGAATGAATTTTACGCGCTATAACTCTAATGAACAAGTGATGTAACTCTAATGAAAAAGTGATGTAACTCCAAAAAAAAAATTTCGAAAAAAATAAATTTTTTTTTGGGCTCGAAGTTTTCTCGGGGTATAACTCTAATGAACAAGTGTTGTAACTCTAATCCAATCGTGTGGTTGAGATGCATTCATATTTCTCATGTAAGGAGGCATTCTCATGTGATCCTTTCCTTATATATATATATATATATATATATATATATATATATATATATATATATATATATATATATATATATATATATATATATAACGTAAGGCAAATGGCTCACTACATGTCTTCTTAACTACTTCCTCTGCTCCAATTTACTTGTAGCATATGGACTTTCACGCTTCCCAATACACAACTTTGACTATTTACATTTTAATTATCTATAAGTAAAAGTTGTAAAAAATTGATATTTTGAAAGTATACATCGAGACGAATCTAACAAGATCCCACGTGACTATATTTAACTTTAACCTTAGATATTAATCATATTAGATGGTCAAAGGGGAATGTAAAAGTCCATATGTATTTATGCAGCAAGTAAATTGGAACAGAAGAAGTATATTGTTGATTAATTGTGGTTCTCTATACTGTATGACGCTGTATAAGTCTTTTGTGTCCTTGTTATGTGCTAATTGTGTATTGTTCTAAAGTTGACATCTGCAGTTCTACAGATTTACATAGGGCTTGGTTTTAATCAATAAATCAGTGCTGATTGCTGTACTTCCTTTGTTAATCAGGAAGTTAAGAGGCGATTATCTAGTGAGGCTGCAGCAGCAGCTAATCAGAGTGGAAGGTGGAAAAATCAGATGCGAAGAGCTGCACATAATGGTTGCTGTCGTCGTGCTGCTCAAACACGGGCTCTACACTGTGTGCTTTGGAAACTGCTTGTTTCTGAAGAACTTGTTGAAGCACTTTTGGGCGTCGAACTTCCCTTGGTAGGGTTTTGATTGCAAATTAATTTCCAATAAGCTTTAACACTTTTTTGTTGGATTTAGTTTTGGCTTAGAATTTGTGTGTGCACTATTTTGGTGTGGTGCTCATATTTGGTGTTGATTGGTCTGATCTACTATCTCTATAATTTGGAATTTTCTTCACTTTATACGATTCTGTCCTCCTGTGTTCCCTGCAGGTTCATGTCCTTGCAGACATGGAGGATCAGGGAATAGGCGTTGACATGGAAGGTTGCCTCAAGGCACGACATGTGTTGAGTAAAAAGCTTAAGATTCTTGAGAAGGAAGCTTACAAACTTGCCGGCATGATGTTTTCACTGTATATGCCAGCTGATATTGCCAATGTGCTTTATGGACACTTGAAGCTCCCAATACCCGAGGGACACAACAAAGGGAAGCAGCATGTCAGTACAGATAAACATTGTTTGGACTTGCTAAGGTATCTTTTTGGATCTAATCTCTTGCCAATTGCTGTCTTTGCTTCAAGGTTTTATCTTACTTGTTTTGAGTTGCAAGTTCCTTCACTTTTGAAGTGAGTGCCTCATTCTTGTAAAATATGTTGCGATGAGTGTTCTACCATTTCTAAGGTCTATGAAAAGTGATCTACGATAATATGTTCAAAAGTAGGGGAGTATTACTTTGCTTCAACATCACCATCTTATCTAAAGGGTTGCTGTGTTTATACTTTATAGCGAGTACTCCTTGTCTTGTGTAGTTTTTTTCTTTTTTTTTGGTTAACACTTTTTGATGATCGTAAGATACATTCTCCTGAACTGAAACTGAAGGCTGTGGGTCATGAAAACATGATGTTATCATGATTAACAGGGATACCATGTCCACAACCTATCCAAAGTATCACTTTACCCGAATAAAGTCTGCTAAACTGAGGCTTTAACATATGTTTAATACTCAGCTCCTTTTATATGGCTTACTTGCTCTCATTTGCCACCGAAATCTACAAGGAGACCTTTATCTTGGTGTCTGCACACTCTTCACATAAGCACACAGAGAACGCAGCTCCTCAGTAATTATGTTATAGAAGTTTTGTAATATCAGTGGCCTAATTAATTGTATTAGGTTAGAAATTTAGGAACATAGTTTTTAGGACGAAGAAAATCATTCAGGGGGAAATTGAAAGTTGATTGTAGTTTGATGCAATCAAATCATCAAACAGTGCTTACAATCCCAGACCTTAGTAGCTGGAGTGTTGGACACTCCCAAAGAACAGGATAAAACAAAGTAAAAGAACTTCCTAATTATCTGGTCTCTCATCCCTCCCTGATATCCCTCTCTCACCTCTAACAAACTTTCTGCTCCATTTCCAAAGCTACCTCTACTAGAATAATTTTGCATTACCAAAAGTGCCCCTTTCCCTTGTTGAGTCTATTACATTAAATTGCACGCTTACCTTATTATAAACCTATACTTGATTGTATCACTGATGTATCATGAATTCTTCTTAGACTGGCTCTCTTTTTAAATATGTTTCCATTTTTCCTGATCTGTATATTCATCATCGCTGAAGTAGTTTTGGTAATTGTGGCTGGCTGCAAGAAAGTCCATGTAATGTTTTAAACAGCGTCTTACAATCAGACTACTTTCTTCAATACTTGAGAGACTAGAGTATAATAATTACGATAAGCTGCTCTCTTGATGGTTTCTGTTTTGGTGAAGTTGTGGGACAGATATTTATTTGGTTTAAGACACTTTTATGCTGTAGATGGTTTGAAGAAAGGAAAAATTGGTGGGAAAGTCCCAACTATCGCCACCCTTGTATTAAAACTTAAAAGTCCCAACTATTGGTTATTTCATAACAATCCCAACTTTAAGGGATTAGTTTACGTGAGTGGTCCCAGTAGGTAAGTTATCTGCTACAGCAGGTTACCTCGGGTCACGTGATGTTCATCCTCTCCCCTTTTCTTGTTAAAACCCCTATTTTTTCCAGCAATCTGCAAATGGTAGCTTTAATGGAGTTAATAGATTTTTCAAGATCTAAATACCAAATTTCTTTACCTTCTTTTTCTTTTTATTTGAGAGATTTTCGGTAAATGAAGCCTTGCCATGGGATTGACAAAGGGATTCCATAACTGCTCAGAGTTCGTCAATGAAATAGCAAAAAAAACAGCCACCACAAGGTGGACAACCAATTAACAGTAAAGAAGACTTAGAGCAGGAAAGCCAAAAACAACAAGAGGTATCCTATAGCCAGGCAGAAAAATCTGAACGTCGATGAAGACCTTGTTTCTTCAGTAAGTCGGCAACCACATTGGAGCTTTCATTTCTACTGGACTCAAATTTTTTGGGGGGTCAATACTTCAGCTAAATTAGTACAAGCTCATAAACCCTTTTGTTCTCTGATCTACAATTATTGGGTATTTTGAAATTGGTTTCCTTTGAGAAAAGAAGATTCTTTCTTTTGATAATAATAAATGGCTCTGATTCATTAAATCAGTTAGCAAAAATTTTCACTTTCTGTAGTTAATATGGCAATAATTTTCTAAGGAAAATACGGAAGAGCTGTAGTTTTCTAAGAGTAAATGTGATTCATATCAGATCAAAATCTTGGATCACAATGAGTTGGTAGGAATAACTGGTTCAGTTCAGTGTGAACGCTCTCTCACTAAGGCTTGAAGTTATAACAATGGCAGAACAAGAGAATAGTTCACGAGGTGAGGAAGCAGAAGAATACCCAGATTTGTGGAAGACATTAGTAAATTACCTAAAAAAAAAGGAAATAAAAGATTGAATTTTGAGTGAAGCATGAATGAGGAAGGTTAATTAAGGAGTGAATGATAATGTTGTAGAGGAGGAAGATGAAGGATACGAACTGGAGTGCATGAGACATAAAAAAGAAATGAAAATTTTCTTTTTACAAGCTTAGCCGGTCACAAGTCATGTGGGACCACGCTTGTAAAATGGGGATGAAAGTTGTTGGGACTTTTTATGGCAGGACGCCCATAGTTGGGACCGTTCTTATCAATTTTTTCTTTAGGAAACGGATATTACCAAAACATACACCGAACAAGAACATTTTCTTCAGAAAGGAAAAACGAAGGCACTACAGAGTACAGGTGGTCTTTTCACGTAGAAGAGAGATGAATGTTGAAAGAACCATATGATGCATCCCATAATCGCATATTGTATGTATTTGTTTCTCATGTGATGCTGAAGGTTTAAAAATGTAAGTTTTTCACCTGCGATCTTTACTAATTTTCAGGCTTGAGCACCCTATAGTTCCAGTAATAAAGGAGCATCGGACATTAGCAAAGCTCCTGAACTGTACACTAGGTTCAATATGCTCGTTAGCAAAGCTGTCTATAGGGACACAGAGGTATACAGTACATGGTCGTTGGCTCCAGACATCAACAGCAACAGGACGACTATCCATGGAAGAACCTAATCTACAGGTTCGACGTCATACTTTCTAGTTGATTATCAATCTTCTATATTCTTTTCTTATTCATTAATACAAAAGGCTGAACTTAATTGTCGGTGCATGGAAAATTTGCAGTGTGTTGAGCATATGGTTGAATTTAGAATGCATCAAAATGGTGATGCCCAATGTGATTCTGATGGTACAGATCATAAAATCAATGCAAGAGACTTTTTTATCCCAACTGAGGTGAGGCAGCTGCTTTATTCATTTCTTTCTTTTTTCTCTCTCTTTATATATTATACATATATATTTATATATGTGCATGGCTAGTAATTGATGCCTTTTTTCAGGAAAATTGGCTACTACTAACAGCAGATTATTCTCAAATAGAACTAAGGTTGATGGCTCACTTCTCTAAGGACCCTTCTCTAATTGAACTACTCACTAATCCGCATGGTGATGCCTTTACCATGATGGCATCTAGATGGACTGGCAAGTTGGAATCCGTTGTGAGCTCTCAAGAGCGAGACCAGACCAAACGGCTAGTCTATGGCATTCTTTATGGCATGGGCGCTAATACTCTTGCTGAGCAGTTGAACTGCAGTGCAGATGAAGCTAAGGCAAAAATTCAAAGTTTCAAAAATTCATTCCCTGGTGTTGCTTCTTGGCTTCATGAAGCTGTTGCATTCTGCCGTCAACACGGGTACTAGTCAACTCCCCCGCCCCCATTAAATTAGTATCTGACTCTTTTTTGTTTTCCTGTCCTGTTGAATTAATATTTGTTTTGGTAAAAGATTGGTTTTCAATACCATAGGAACTATGAATGTGATTAAGTATGGTGTATAGGAGGAAACAAACTCTTAGGAGAAAGCAAATACCAGAAACCTAACTCACTACATCAAACATTAAGGCGAACAATGAGTTTCACCTTGTAGCAAGAGTGACGAAGAGTTCTACATCATTTAAAAGGCTAAATTGCATTTCGACATATATTGAAATAATGAAATTAGAATTAGACAAAGAAAATTGTTCAGTGAGTGTTTTCCTCTGTTTGAGACCAGGGTTTGGCTTAAAACATTTACTAGTCACTGGTATTTCATTGACCTACTATATATAATGAATTAATTCGCACCAAAAAAGGTAAAATAATGAATTAATATCATCTTAATTAATATTATTTTCCAGTCTCTTCTCTACATTGTCATAGTGCATCCAGCATCCTGAGCTAAAGGATCCAGTGTGATGTTTTTATTTTTATTCTACTGTTAAACAAAGAACAGAACAGTCTTTCTTTACCTGGCCCTCCTCTCAGAAAGAATAAAATTCATTTGGAGTTCTCTTCTGGTGGCTTATAATTGTGCAGTTGCATTACTGATTATACCTTTCACAAGAACCATTAAAAGTCATTTAACAACCTTTCTATGTTTTAAAGTTGTCATCTATTGAATAGGAGTACTAAACTCCAGCTCCATGAAGATGACCTCTGAAGCTGCCGTTTTCTTCCTTTAGGTCCAACCCCTTCCCAGGTTTCCCACCTCATCTGATACTAACAAGGACCAATATGTCCGTTTTTGTGGTGTAGATATGTGCAGACTCTTAAGGGTAGAAAACGCTTCTTATCCAAGATAAAAATTGGCGACAGTAAGGAGAAAGCTAAAGCCCAGAGACAAGCTGTGAATTCTATATGTCAGGTAGCATCTTCTAACTATTTCGACAAGTATTTTCTGTTTCCTCAGTTTAGGTAAAGGAAATCTTATGTTCTATATCATGCATCCTCCTTTTACAGGGTTCCGCTGCTGATATAATTAAGATAGCAATGATAAACATCTACTCTGTAATTGCTGGATGTGAGACACGTAGCTCTACTGATGCACTTGTGACAAAATTTTCCATGCTCAAGGGCCACTGCCGTATTCTTTTGCAGGTTTGTCATAAATATTGAAGATTGTTTGATTTTATGAATTTTGGAAACTTGAATCAACTATGAGAATCAAGTCCATCAACACACCACACTAGAATTTGGAGTCTGAAATTGAAACCGCTGCATCTCATTGTGAAAGCTAAGTCCAAACTGATTTTGGCCAAATTCATCCTGCCTAAACAATCCTCTTCTTGTGAACAATCTCATCGGGGATTTGGATTCATAATAAGAACAAATAATAGAACAAGCAAACCTGATGGGAATAATTCCACTAAGCATCAACCTTACCAAGTACTCCCTCCGTCCCTAAATAGAGTGCCCAATCTCCAATGCACGTTTGCCAATGCACGTTTTGTATCGTTAATATCTTTAATTACATATTAGTAAAAATTATAAAAGTTTGATTTTCTTAATGTACGCAATGAGACGAATCAAACAAGACCCCACATGACTATGTTTTTTCTTATATATTGGAATTTTTTTTTGAGGGCTTTCTTTACCTTTGAATAGTGTCTAAAAAAGAAATGGGCACTCTATTAAGGGACGGAGGGAGTATTTCCCCCGCTCCATAATTTATGCAACACTTGCACGTTTATGGTCAAATTTAGTGAACTTTTATCACAAATTCTCATTATTATATTGGGAAAATAAGCTGTCTTGTTAGATTCATCTCAATTTATAGTTTTTAGATATCAAATTTTCCTAATTTTTACTAATACATAATTGAAAATATTAATAGTCAAAGTAGTGCATTTGAGAGTGTGAATATGCAAG
This sequence comes from Beta corolliflora, assembly GCA_947648045.1. NCBI lineage: Eukaryota > Viridiplantae > Streptophyta > Magnoliopsida > Caryophyllales > Amaranthaceae > Beta > Beta corolliflora. Next base: position 89,011 of record CANSZD010003843.1, read on the forward strand.
TGTTGCATGAATTATGGAACGCAAGAAGTACTTGTGGAGACGAGTCTCAAATGCTACTCACCAATGGTGAGTCTTTATTACACTAAAATAAATAACTTCTTTAAATTGGATCTATAGAGTTATTATATAACCATTCCTGCGTTAAGAAAGGACATATGCAAGGACGGATCATACAATCCATAACTCACATTGCATATTGCAACACAGATGCAAAAACAGGGGTGAGTCTATAACAAAGTTAAAAAACATATGGGCAAACTAAATTTACTACACTTAGTGATAGAGAGAGAGAGAGAGAGAGAGGGGAGAGAGGGGAAGAGGGAGAGAGAGAGAGAGAGGGGGATAGAGAGAGAGAGAGAGAGAGAGGGAGGGAGGGAGAGGGGGAGAGAGGGAGGGAGAGAGAGAGAGAGAGAGGGAGAGGGAGGAAAGGAGAGAGGGGGGAGGGAGGGAGATTGTGGGCCGCCACATATCACCCTCCTCTTTACAAATTATATGGCACCATGTCATCAATACTTGAACTTACAACTTCATGATAGATCATTTACCATCACTCTAATGCTACAAAGTATTGTTAACAAATTAACCAAGAAAGGGAAAAGTTATGCTCATTATATTTAAAACTTCATTCAACATATTTTAAGTTCAATCTCTTATAACACACTCATGCTTTAACTCTTCTTACATTTACGCACACATAGAACTTCAATAGAAAGATAACTTAATTTTTCTATTTTCTTTAACTAATGGTTTTTTCACAAAAGTTAATCAACAAAAACATCTTGTGATTCCACGTACAACTTATAATCTAAAGAACTTTGTTGAAAAGTCTAGATTTAGACTTATGAAGTAAGTTCCGTTTAGAATTAGTTTACTTGATTGCTGGTTATCCAAATTTTGATTAAAAATTACTAACTATCTATTTATAATACTTTTGATGAAATTGTAATCATAAACTAGACAACTAAATTTAATCTCAAACAATAGAAAATTTATTTATATTTCACTGGCTTTAAACTAAAATTTCATGACTCAAGGCATCGTTTGCGCCAACAAACTAGTTAAAAGTTTAAAACAAGTGTGAGGGGAAGCACGGTTGGATGGCTAGGGTTTTTGCTCTTACCAAAACTAAGTGTTTATTACTCTTAGAATTTGAGAAGGGGCACATATAACTGCCAGATCTTCAAGTATGATGGTATTATGCTGAACAACCGGACGTCCAGTTACTCGAATATATTTGTCATATACAATGTCCTACACTAATGTTTGTCACCTTTAGCACATTTTTAAAGAATATGATAAAAAAGTTTCCTTTCTTTGCCAGGTGCATGATGAGTTGGTTATGGAAGTTGATCCGTCAGTTTTAGGAGAAGCTGGGTTATTGTTGAAGATGTGCATGGAGAGTGCTGCTTCTCTTTCAGGTATTTGTTGACGATCTGCAATTCTGCATTGTAGTTATAACTTATAATGTTATTTGTATATAAATAAATATACTTAATGTTGTTTGGTGTTTCAGTCCCTTTACAAGTGAAGGTGAAGGTTGGCCGGACATGGGGTTCATTGGAGCCTTTCAATGTCTAACGATTTGCGATGACCATTTTTTTCATTGAGTCTCAAAATTTTGGCTGTTGTGACTTATTGGGTCGCAAAGTGAGGTTAACATATGCAACTTGATGAAAAAAAAAAGGACCTGAGGCAAATGTCTTTAAATCTCACGTTCCTGTATGTATCCCTTCATTGGCTAGGTGTGGGGAGGTCAAGATGTGTGCTTTGTGATCTCTACAGATGAGACTAGATGAGGGCTGAGAGATGCATGCAGGTCTGGGAATGTCTGCGTGCAACCATTGTCGTATGCTCTTCTTCCAAGGATGTATATGCAGAGTGTCTTCTCTGAGGCTTCGTTGCATGGCTGTTGCGCACCATAAATCTTCATGACAGTCTACAGGACTTGTTTGGCTGATATGTAAGGTGCCTGATCGGATGATAATTGATGCCTCTATCGGCCTGAATGTCTGTGGACAAGTGTGTGTTCTCTGCAGATATCTGAAGCAATATGATACTGATATAATTTGAGGAAGATGCCTGTCAAAGCTCGAAGATCCGCAGATAATGGACTCGCTTTCAAACTCAATTGTAACTAGTATCTATTTGTATATTCTTCCCTTATTGGGCCTTCCATCATGGTTCAATTTTTGGTGCACTAACTTATTGCATCAGGGTACTCATATTAACCTTTTCTTTGTAATTTTATTAATAGGGGATTCTACCCTGCAAGGATTCAACAATTTTCTAATTGTAGCTAATAGAAAATATAGCAAAAGGTTCATTGAAATTGTTCATCTACTTATTTTCTATACAATTATATATATAAGTTGGTACAAGGATCCGACACGGGCTAGCCCTATCCTAAGATGAACGGAGGCGAGGCTCAACAGATAAGAAATGCATAAGTAATACTAAAATACAAGTGGCTAGCGCGTGAAAAGTAAGCAAATGTCGAGCTTTGATTAATTGTTCAAAAGACGAACGTCGAAATTTAGAAATTCAATTGAATAATAAACCAAAAAATAGATAAACAATAAGTTTGAAAGGAGAATTTATAACTTTGCCTATTTTTCATTAAATACAAGAATTGGTAAGAAAAACTACATCTTGAAAGTACTAACATTTTCTTTTCTTTTTTCCTAATGCTTTTCACACTGCTTGATATGGGAAACGAACAACCTCTTTTATAGACAAAAAATTAACATATGAATCTACTATTCCACTGAAATGGTTACTTTATAAAATGACATATACATCACTAGAAGTAGTCGAATTATTGCCAATGGGGAGCAATGAACGCAACACAATGTCATTTGTAGTCATTTTTGCTCATTGTTTTATCTTCCTCCTATATATATGTCTTCTTTTTTCTAAAAGGTTTTCCAATATATAGAGATCGAAGTATTCACTCATAAACATTATTTGGGAATAATTCAAACATAGAACCCATAAATCCCGAATTAATTCTTCTCAACATCTTTATGTGAAAAAAACAAAATCTATATTTCTACTCTTCTTGATCAAATGCCTTTTACTTACAAGAATCATAATTAAATTTTGGCAGGCAAGTAGTTCTCTAATTGCTAGGAATTCAATGTAATAGTCCTTTACACTTTCTTAGCGAAATGTTGACTTACTTAGCAATCCATAATACATCATCATCTAGTAGGAAATGACAAATGGCGCAGTTCTTTGAATCAGCTTGATTCGCGGAGTTGGTACTTTTTTGGCAAACTGCTGGTGCATTCAAGGTGGATCCTTCCGATCCCAGCAAAGTTGCTATAAACACATCCATATTCTCAGCCTTTTGGCAATAGAATACGGCACAAGGGAAAGGGATCTTGTGGCAAACTACTGCTTCATTTCCACATGGTAGCTTCTTGATTCCTTGGACTTTGTACTCCATCTTGATATCTTTATCTATGTTTGCTGATATTGCTTTAACTTGCTTCCCTATAATAGAGGTTGCGAAATCGACCATAGACTCCAGGGAGTAGCAACACTTGTCACCAGCCTTGTCATCCTCACAATATTGCAAGGTTTCGTTCATAATGGTAGCTTGTGGTGAATCCTCTTTGAGATTAAAGTGTTTTAAGATCTCAGGCAGATTGGTCCGGGAAAAGTGCAGCTTCTCAACCATGTCTCTAGACAGAAAGGTGGTTGGATTGGTTGATTTTCTAAAATGGAGCTTCATTTTTTTCCCTAGGCTTAAGTCCCCCTCAGCAAAGAATAGAGAAGCAACTGAATCCTCAATTGAGGCTACATCTTCTTGCATGGATTGGCCTCCTTTAACTGCATTATTAGAGGTTGGCGACTCTGTGCTTGTGGGTGAGTATATAGGTGCTCCATAGCTTTTTGTCATGTCTATGGCTGATGATCTAGGAGGTCCATAGAAGCCCTTACTTGAACTTGAGGCATGGTTTGAGGTTTGGCTAGAAGATTGACTAGAAGATTTGCTAGACTTGTTGTTAGCGTGTTTTCTCGAGTCTTGGTTAGATGCTTTGCTAGACTGTTGACTTGAGGCTTGGTTAGATTTAAAGCTAGAGTGATTGCTTGAAGCTTGGCTAGAATGTTGGCTTGAGGAATCATTGGATGCCTGGCTAGAGTGTTGGTTTGATGATTTAGCGGATGCTTCATTAGATTGTTTGCTTGAGGTTCCTTCAGATGCTTGGCTAGAATGTTGGCTTGAGGCTTCTTCAGATTCATGACCAGAGAGTTTGGATGATTTTTTATCAAATCCTTCATTAGAGTGTTGGCTTGACGCTTCACTAGAAGATTGCTCAGTACCCTCGCTAGACTGTTGCTTTGATGCTTTTTCGTATTCTTTGTTGGAGTCTTGGCTTGAGGCTTCACCAGATGCTTTGCTCGAAGCTTGTTGGGATGTTTGACTAGAGTTTTGATGTGAGGCTTCTTTCGATTCTTCTCTAGCTCGTTGGCTTGAGATTTGCTGGGAAGTTTGGTTTGAGTGTTGGTTTAATTCACTAGATTGTTTGCTTGAGACTTCACCAGATGCTTGCCCAGAATGGTGGCTTGAGCCTTGTCTGGATCCTTGACGTGAGTTTTGGCTCGATACGTTATCAAATCCTTCATTAGAGTCATGGCTTGAGGCTTCACCATTTGATTGCCCAAAGACTCTATGAGATGTGTGCTTAGAATTTTGATTTGAGTGTTGGCTTGAAGCTTGCTGTGATTCTTGGCCAGAGTATTGATCTGAAGCTTGATTATTTTCTTTGCTAGCTTGTTGATTTAAGTTTTGCTCGGATGCTTGGCTAGATTGTTGGTTTGTGGTTTCACCGGAAGCTCCACTAGATTGACTTGAGGCTTTACCAGATGATTGGTTAGAGTGGTAGTTTGAGGCTTCACTAGATGATTGGTTAGAGTGATGGTCTAAGGCTTGTTCTGATTGTTGATTGGAGTCTTGGTTAGATGCTTGATTAGATTCTCCACTAGAGTTTCGACTTGAGGCTTCACCATATGATTGCTCTAAACCTTTGCTGGATTGGTGTTTTGATTCGGTTTTAGATGCTTGGCTAGATTCTTGGCTTGAGGTTGTGTTAGATGCTTGCCCCGAGTATTGTCTAGTGGTTTGGTTCGGTACTTGGCTTGCATGTTTACTCAAATCTTGGTGAGATGCTTCTTCTGATTGTTGACTTATGTCTTTCTCGGATGTTTTATTAGCTTGTTGGCTTGAGTCTTGCTTAGATGCTTCTTTGGCTTGTTGGCTTGAGGATTGTTGAGAAGTTTGGTTCGAGTGTTGATTTAATGATTCACTAGATGATTCATTAGAATGATTGTTTGAGGCTTGGCTAGATGCTTGGTTGGAGGTGTGATCTGTGGCTTGTTGGGATTCATGCTTATTATGGTGCTGGCTAGATGTTTGATTGGATCCTTCATTACCTTGTTGGCTTGAGGCTTGCTGAGAAGTTTGGTTGAAATGTTGATTTGATGATTCACTAGATGATTCATTAAAATGTTTGTTTGAGGCTTGACTAGATGCTTGGTTAGAGGTATGGTTTGTGGCTTGTTGGGATTCATGAGCAGAGTGTTGGCTAGATGTTTGATTGGTTGCATTAGCTTGTTGGCTTGAGGCTTGTTTAGAAGTTTGGTTTGAGTGTTGGTTAAATGATTCATTTGAGTGTCTACTTGAGACTTGGCTAGATGCTTGGTTAGAAGTGTGATTTGTGGCTTGTTGGGACGATTCATGACTATGGTGCTGGCTAGATGTTTGGTTAGATGTGTGATTTATTACTTGTTGGGACGATGCATGAGCATGGTGTTGGCTAGATGTTTTGTTCGATCCTTCATTGGCTTGTTGGCTTGAGGATTGTTGATAAGTTTGGTTGGAGTGATGATTCAATGATTCACTAGATGATTCATTAGAGTGTTTGTTTGAGGCTTGATTAGATTCTTGGTTTAAAGTGTGCTTTGTGGCTTGTTGGGATTCATGATCATTATGGTGCTGGCTAGATGTTTGATTGGATCCTTCATTAGCTTGTTGGTTAGAGGCTTGTTGCGAACTTTGGTTAAAATGTTGATTTAATGATTCACTAGATGATTCATTAGAATGTTGATTTGAGGCTCGACTAGATTCTTGGTTAGAGGTGTGATTTGTAGCTTGTTGGGATTCATGAGTAGAGTGTTGGCTAGATGTTTGATTGGATCTTTCATTAGCTTGTTGGCTTGAGGCTTGTTGAGATGTTTGGTTTGAGTGTTGATCAAATGGTTCACTAGATGATTCATTTGAGTGTTTGCTTGAGACTTGGCTAGATGCTTGGTTAAAGGCGTGGTTTGTGGCTTGTTCGGATGATTCATGAGAATGGTGTTGGCTAGATGTTTGGTTGGATCTTTCTTTAGCTTGTTGGCTTGACGATTGTTGAGATGTTTGGTTGAAGCGTTGATTTGATGATTCACCAGATGATTCATAAGAGTGTTTGTTTGAGGCTCGGCTAGATGCTTGGTTGGAGGTGTGGTTTGTGGCTTGTTGGGATTCATGATTATTATGGTGCTGGCTAGATGTTTGATTAGATCCTTCATTACCTTGTTGGCTTGAGGCTTGCTGAGAAGTTTGGTTGAAATGTTGATTTGATGATTCACTAGATGTATCATTAGAGTGTTTGTTTGAGGCTTGACTAGATGCTTGGTTAGAGGTATGGTTTGTGGCTTGTTGGGATTCATGAGCAGAGTGTTGGCTAGATGTTGTTTGATTGGTTCTTTCGTTAGCTTGTTGGCTTGAGGCTTGTTGAGAAGTTTGGTTCGAGTGTTGGTTTGATAATTCACTAGATGATTCATTTGAGTGCTTGTTTGAAGCTTGGCTAGATGTGTGATTTGTTTCATGCTGGGATGATTCATGAGCATGATGTTGGCTAGTTGTTTGATTGGATCCTTCATTAGCTTGTTGGCTTATGGCTTGTTGATGAGAAGCTTGGTTCGAGTGTTGGTTTGATGATTCAACAGATGATTCATTTGAGTGTTTGCCTGAGGCTTGGCTAGATGTATGATTTGTCGCTTGTTGGGACGATTCATGAGCCTGATGTTGGCTAGTTGTTCGATCAGATCCTTTATTAGCTTGTCGGCTTGATGCTTGTTGAGAAGTTTGGTTGGAGTGTTGATTTAATGATTCACCAGATGACTCATTAGAGTCCTTGTTTGAGGCTTGGTTTGAGTTGTGGTTTGTGGCTTGTTGGGATTCTTGACCAGAGTGCTGGCTTGATGTTCTATTAGATCCTTCATTATCGTATTGTTTTGAGGTTTCACCGGATGATTGTTCAGAACCTTCACTAGAATCTTTGCTAGAAGCTTGGTTATTGTGTTTATTTGAGGCTTGAGTTGATGAACTTTTAGAAAAATTCTCAGATGCTTGACTTGTGTTGTGACTTGCGGCTTTGCTAGAATACATATTAGATGATTGATGAGATGCTTGATTTGAGTTTTGACTTGATGAATTTTGAGAAGAATGCCTAGATGCTTGACTTGAAGACTTTTTAGATGATTGTTGGGATGCTTGGCTAGAGTTTTTACTCAACACTTGACCTGAGGAATTTTCAGGTGATTGTTTAAAAGTGTGATTGGAGTCGTTGCCTGAAGCTTGATTAGAAGAGTTGCTTGATGTTGCATCTGATGCTTGGCTAGAGTTATGGCTTGAAGGATTTTCTATCAAATTATTAGATGCTTTGTTGGAGTCTTTTCCGGATGATGTGCTTACTGATTTCTTATCCGAGTCTTGAGGTGATTTTGTTGTTTGATTTAAACCTTGATCAAAAGATGAACCTGAAGATTGATTGGATTCTTTGCTTGAAGATGTTCCTGATGATCTCTTTGAAGCTTCACTAGAGGATTGGTTTGACTGTGATGCTTGACTTGAAGCTTTGCTTGATTCTTGACCTGAAGATATTGTAGAAGATTGACTTGATGGTTGGCTCGAAGCTTGATTTGACTGAGATGATTGGGATGAAGATGATTGATTTGATGCTTGATTCGTGGCTTCTGATGGACTCAATGCTTGGCTTGATTCTTGATTTGTAGGTGTCTTAGGAGATTGATTAGATTCACTTGAAACATGTCCAGATGTTGATGAGTGACTTGAGGATTCTGATGATCCTGATGCTTGACTTGAGTGTTGGTTTGATGCATGACTTGAAGACTTTCCAAAAGCTTCAGCTGATGCTTGGCTAGAGGCTTGATTTGATCTTGAGAATTGGCTTGATGCGTGGCTAGAATGTTCATTAGACCATTTACTCGATGCTTGGCTTGAGCTTGAAGAACCAAAACTTCCATCCTTCGATGTTCTCGTGCCGCCACTATTAACATCAACCCCCGTTTGTTTATTTGAGTTAAAGTTAAAACTTCCCGAATTTTTAGCACCAACATAACTTTTAAACTTGACCATCGAATTACCATCCATTTGTGAACCACCTTCTTGGTTATTATTCTCTACAATAAGATACAAAACAAGGGATATATATGTTACAATTATATATTTGTTATGTTTTATCATATAAGAACTTCTTAAGTTTATACACATTTTAATGAGGTAGGATAATGAGTAAAAGTGATCAAGTTTAAACAATTTAGATGTTTCAAAAGTACTTCAACTACTACTTTTACCACTAAACTTAATCCTCTTCATTTTAATTATACTTGTAGACGTTTTATATGGGGAAAAAAGACTTGGTAGAAAATTAAATAAAAGTATCAAGACGATGAAAGTTCAGAGAAAAGAAGAAGCTTAGAGCTTGTGTATCTCAGCTTAAATCAATTACTCAATTCATGATGGATTTTGTATATAAAAAAAGTCTAAAAAAAGCTGAGATAAATTGATAACAACTAATATATCCGAGTTTTGAGGTAATACAAAGTCTAAAAAAAGTTGCCCAAATATATAAATGGTCATACCCAATTCATGATGGAATTTGTGATGAATTCATTTTATCGCTAAATCAATTAGTTAATGTGCATCTTAATTAAGGTTTTTGGAAACTACTATATACTACAAGAAATTTGAAAAGAAAAAGAAAGAGTTGATCATAGGAAGAAACCATTCAAAGAATCCTTGATAGCCTTTGGCATTTTTGTATTTTCTCCTAAATGTTCCTTCCAGTACTCTTCTTGTTTATGAAAGCTGCTGGAAGAACTCATGCTGGAACTGGAAGAGGAATGAGACTCTGAAGAAAACGCCGAATTTCCTGCTCCCATACCACCATCTGATTGGGCAATAGTTGCATGGCTTAATACTAGCTGCAATAAAATTTTAAGCATTAGCTAATGGAAAATATATACTTCCTCCGTAACAAAATAAATGTTATACTTTCTAAATATGGTTGTAACAAAATAGATGTTACACTTCCTTTTTAGGCAACAATCTCTCTTTATCTCTCTCCTATCACATGGGTTCCCTTTTTTCTTTCTCTCTATCTCTCAAAAGTGTAACATCTATTTTGTTACAGAAGAAGTATTAGACGTTATCTAATCTCCACCTATATGTAGCACAATACACGCTTGAGGTTTCAGAAATGGAAACGGCTCCAATGGGAAAACCTCATATATCCTATCTAATTTCAGGATCTATTAGCATAAAAATGACTAGGATTAAGTTGAAACATCTCGAAAACGGAAAAACCTCATATTTTAGAGCTTTCTGTTTGTTCTTCATAGGTCTCTATACTCAACTATATATAAACGAGAAAAAAGAAATATTGCATCATGAAATCAAGACTTAGAGAAAATTGACATACACAAATAGATGTGATAATCAGCCCGATGCCTGACTCCATCAAAACTTTTTGCAAGCTTATCATAAAGTTTTTAACTATTTGTGCATGTATGCTGAAAAATGTACTCACTACTTAATGCGAAAGATGTATTTCTTTCTTTCTTTTCTTTTTCTAAAAAATGGGAATGACTGAATTTATTCTTGATACATATAGTGAAAAGAAACAAAAATGACTAAGATTTAATGACACAATAGAAGGGAGTATTTATAGAATTTTGAAGTGAAAGATGTTCATGTGAACCTGTACCATTAGTTTATTTAAGGAAAGTATGGAGACTAAATGTATGGATAAGGATCTATAAATTATATTCCATAAATTAATATGGGAGGATACTAAAACGGCAAGAATATATATTTAGAAAGGGATTCAAAGGAAACCACTTCTTTGCGGAAGAATGAGAGAAAAAATGCCATGAAAGTTTGGCCATATTTTCAGCTTGTAGTTGAAATTATTATTCACTAGCAATGACATATATCTATTTTGTAAAGTAAAATATGAAACAGATTACCACCACCTCCTACTAAACTTTATTTATCAAACTATTCAATAGTTACGATCATAATTAAGGATTGTAACTTTATTTATGACATGGCAGATAATCATATAAAAAGCTAAGTGTAAGATTGCGGGTGCATTCTCTTCACCTGAACTCATCTGAGCTGAACTTATTAGACCTGATTGAACTTAACCAATCCTAATTTTACCTTAGGTTTACACTTGATTGGACCTAATCAGTAAAAATTAGACCTGATCGAAGCTGAAACTTATTTTGTTAAATGAAGAGAACACACCCTAAATATATAGAGACTGGAGAGCTTATACTAATAAGGACTATATTTTCTCATGGATGATTCATTGTGAACTACTAAGGTCTTATAGAAGAAAGTAATTAATATGCCGATATTTAGGTCTAATTTCGCTTTATCTATCTCAAATTGATAGTCATATAAGGAGATCTATATGGTAATTTACTTAATTATGTTGGCAAAGCTAAGAGGTGTAATTTTGATGTTGAAGTTTGAGTTCGGAAATAAGATATTGCACTATCTTTGTTTTTAAATTTATTGAGTTATACTCCCACTACAAGAAAAACTCTCATCAACGACGAGAAATCCGGTCGCAAAAAGGCCCATTTTGGTCGTAAAAAGCCTTTTACGACGAGAAACACGTAATGGTCGTCAGTCATCGCTATAGGATTGGTCGCGAAAAGTACTGGACACTTTTACGACGAGTTTGTTAAGGTCGTTGCAATTAGTTTTTTACGACGAGAATCCGATCTTGTCGCAAATTAGTTTTATTTACGACGAGATTTCTCGTCGCAATTGTTCTTTTTGGTGGTTAAGTGACTTATTTTTCACGACATATGACTTTATAATTGTGACCATATTTCTCATCGTAAAATGATTTGTAATTAACGATAAAAATAGTACCTAGTTGTGTTTCTTACGACTACTATTTTGGGTCTTGTAATTCACTTTTATCTACCGTGTATATCAATAATAGATCAAAGCCTGCAAAACTATATATTACTCCCTCCGTTTTTTTCCAGATGTAACATTGGACTTTTCACATTTGTCGAGGCACAACTTTGACCAATAATATCTCTAATTGTATAAAAGTAAAAATTATAAAAAATATATATTTGGAAAGTGTATATACCGTGACGAATCAAACAAGATCTCACAAGACTATATTTTTTCTTATGTATAAATAACAATCAATGGTCAAAGTGTATTGGATGAATAGTGCCCAAAGTCAATATGTTACATCTAAAAAAAACGGAGGGAGTATAATATTATGTAGTTATAAGTTAGCACCAAAGTACACCTTAATATAATCACCTCAAACATTGTGATTTTCATTGAATAACAATATGTCGATTTACCGTTATCCAAAAAAAGGATATATTGTGTTTACCATTGCAAAAAACAAAAACCCCATAATATTCTGCCAAAAATATTACAAGCTATTTCTTCAAAAAGAAAAAGTATTACAAGCTACAATTAGATGGAGGATTGATAAGTGACATTTATATCACTTTTAGGGATAGTTTTTAGATTATTTTTTGTAAATTATTTTCATTTATTTTAACCTTTATTTCTTCCTTTTACATTTTGTACCTTAATTTATTTATTTAGTGATTTTTGTTAGTTTTTAGCTCTTAATAGTTTTTTTTTCCCTTTGTTTTATTAATTTTATAGATGGATTGGTCTAGTTTTTATAATTAGTTTTCTATTTTATTCCCTTTTAGTCACTCTTAATTTATTATTTCTTTTTATTTCATATGTAATGTTTTCTTCTCCATGTGCTTTATTTTTATGTGTGTAGGTGAATATTTGCAGAACATGAAGGACAGAATTGATCGAGTCTAGTTCAATAGCACAAAAGCCCAAAGGCCAAAGATATCATCCTCTTCATTAGCCAACTTATCCTACACCACATCATCCCCTATCCAACACCACACCAATGCCTAACCAACATCACCTCCACATCATTGCAGCAAAACAGCCATCCTCACTCTACCGCAGCACCACACGCATGTGTCCCAGAACCAAAGAGGAGCGGACGCTCCGTTCTAATTCACCACCAAAACAGAAGACTTGATGGATTTTGATGATGAATTGATGATGCACTGGCGTGGTGCGGCGAAACAGCGAAGAAGACGAAGGAAAGAAGAGGGTGGGGGGGGGGGTTCTAATTCTTTTATTTTTCCTTTTTCCTTTTCTTTTTTATTCCTTTTTTTTATTGCCTTCCTTTTCGATTTTTATTAGGTGATCTTCTTTTCCTTTCTATTTACCTTTTCTTAATTTCCATTCCTTCACTTTTTCTATTTCCTTTCCTTTTTATTAGGAGTAGTATAAATATCTTTTACTATCGTTTTTATTAGGGAGCTAAGTTTTAAGTTTTGTATTATTCACCACTCTTAGTTTTAGAATAGTTTTAGGGTTTTAGGGAAGATTAGCCTCCATAGCTTAGTTGAGGGAAAAATGGGAGAACTCAAAGAGAAATTGAAGATTGAGAGATTCAAGGGTGACAACTTGTATTAAAAGATTCAACAATTTGTCAATGAGCATTTCTTACTCTCTCTCCTCTTTTATTGTTTTATTTTATCGTTTTTCTTAGATTAATTGTTCATGCTTAGTTTAATTATTTGTGATTTATTTTGTTTAGTTTATTGTTAGATTAATGCTCATTATCATGTTATTAGTTGTTAATTTCTATAAAGTTCCTATTTTTGTGTTTATGTAGTAATTTGTTGGTTAGGGTTTGGGTGAAAACCCAACCATAATTGATTTGGGTGTTGGAATATGAAATTAAGGGTTTGATTAGGCTTCTTAATTGATTAATGACATGATTACTATTTACTTGCATTCTAGTTGGCCTCTTGGATGCTTGTTTCATTGATACCTTAATCAAGTTGAGAGAGGAGATTAAGGTTGATATTTATGCTATTATCTTGCTTAATTACTCATGAGAGTGAGATTTGAGTGAGGGTTTTGTGGATTGATATTGTGATTATCCCTTGGTTGCATGTTTGAGACCATGAGAATGGCTTACTTATGTGATCTAGGTAGTTTTATGCACCCTTGAGAGAGGGCTTAGAGCTAGTTAAGAGTTAATAACCTCAATTAGTTGCTTGGTTTTCTTTCCTCCATGTTTCACTATTCTAATTGCCTAAATCAATCATACAACCCCTCTATTTTTCTCTCTCTCAAACCCTAGCCTCCCCTACCCCTTCTTCATCAATTAGGGGCTGCCATGGATGATTTCATCCATGGTAAGCCCCTTTTCCCCCTTTATTTTCAGTTTTTAGTTCATTTTCTTGTTTTGTTTAATAAATTAGTCTCTCTCTATGAGATTTTCTCAAACCCTGTTATGGGGTTTTTAGTTTCTGTTTTGGAAATCTCCTTCTCCCCTATGGGAGTTGTGAGTATGGTTCTTTTGTTTTTAGGTATGAGAAATTATTCTCATTGGTTGAAGTTCGAGACTCAACAAGAAGGTATTGGAATCTCGGATGCGGTCAACCTGACTCGATCAAGAATGTTCTTCCCAAACTATATCAGAATGATAGACTTCCTCATCAATAGCTGCTTGATTCAGTAAATACAAGGGAGCTGCGCTGTATTGCTCGATCTGGTTCATTGTAGTTTATTCGAAGACGAATTTGATTTAGTCTTGTTTAATTGTATCTTGTTTTTCTTTAATACCTATTGTAGATGCCGTTTGGCCTTCAATTAATGAAATTTCTCTTTCAAAAAAAAAAAAATTGCCTAAATCATGATTGGTTGGTGTTGGATCTCTTTCCCTAATCCTATTTGTTCTTTGGTAGTTAGTTAGTTTAATAGACTTTAGTTGGTAGTTGACACTTTTCGACCCTTTTTCGGCCTAGCTTATTATTTAGGGCATGTTCGTTATCGTTTTTTGTTTTCACTTTTTATTTTTTTGAAAACTAAAAACAAATAACAAGAAACCAGAAAAAGTGGTTTTCACTTTTTAGTTGTCAGTTTTCAAAATCATTATGTTTCTAATAAGTTTGACCAATTTTTTACCTATTATAGGACACATATCATATGACTTTTAAATACAAAAAATCAAAAAACTGAAAACCATAATGATACCGAACGAGCCCTTAGTTAACACATTTTGATGTTCCTTAGTCCTTGTGGAAGAATGAACCTTACTTATCACTTTACTTAGTTTAGTGGTTTAGTTAGGTAGTTTGACTTTAGGAGATTAGTAACGACCTAATTTTCCCTATGTCAAGGATTCAACCAATGTCCATGTTGATTCCTGAACAATTATGCTTATCTAGCTCTAATATTCATCAACAACCTGCATTCAAACATAAAATAGGAATATTAAGAAGGATAATAAAAGAAATGACTACAATTTAAATGTTAGAAAAAAAAATACCATTACAACAAGAACAATAAATGAAGAGTGATCGAGCATATTTTACTTCTTCATTCATTGCTTCCAATTAAACTCTTCGGTTATGAACAACGAAACAACCCAAAGGTGTCAAATTTCTAACTCATCATTTCCAAAACTCATGTAAGACAGCTCAATTAAGTTGGTGTAGATGTTAAAAAAAACTGTCCGAAAATTATGCACACATTTTGAGATAAACAAATTACTTAAACATGTTGTCAAAAGGCACATTAAATCACAGTTTTATAAAAAAGCAGAGATACTTATTCAGCACCTGCTAGGACAATAGCATTGGAAGTAACTTTTAGATTGATTCCGACTCTGCTAGCCTTTAACAACATATGAGCAAAACCAGTCATCCACATACAAATTTAATACAGGAACCAATATTAATCTAGGCAACATATTTAACTAAGACAACCAAGGACCTTTTGGTCCAATGGTATTGCTTCCTATCTCCCACATGGGAGACCAAGATTCAAATCTTGGTGGAAGCATAATTTCAATATTGGGCGGGGGGGTTTGGAAGCTTGTCGGGCTTCTAGATGAAGGTCATGCGTGGATAGCCCAAAGGTATATTCTTTGCTACTATGGGGTTCTAAAGGAGCCCCCTAAAAAAAACTAAGACAATGATAATATGTTGTATATACAATAAAGAAAAAAGTCAATTTAACAAACTAAGCATAAAAAACTCTACTCTCAACTAAGGAGAAAGCAACACCAATACGGCAATACGCCAACAATCATGACCGACCAAAAACAAGTTCAACTCATTAATGTGTAATATTTGGTAAGCAACAAATACCAATATCTAAAAAATGCAGCAAGATTTAATATACGATAGCAAATTTTAGGGGTGAAAGAAGAAACTCACTTCTTTTACTCAGTTTTGTGGAGGACAAGATAAGCAGTCCTAAATGCCCCTCCTCCAATTTGCTCAATCATCTCATAACCTTCCATCTTACACTTCTACCTTGTTTGACAAATAGAGTTTAGAGTTTAGCTATTAGAGTTTAGAGTTCTTTGTTAGAGTTTTAACTTTTTGTTCGATGAGATTTGACCGCCGATTTGACAACTTTTTTTATAAATGTGTTTGGTAACAATTAACTGATTGCTAAAAACTTATTGCCATTTCTTTGTGTAAAATGATATTTATAGACATTTTAATACATATGTGTAGTATTATTATTAGAGGCAAAAAAGTCATTGAACATATTTTTACCTAATCCTGTAAAGAAAAAGCTTTTATTAGGAGCTTTTTCATTTTGAGAGTTTTCATTCCAAAACTCTCTCTTACCAAACACCACTTTTAGAGTTTTTTACTAGTCAAAACTCTAAAAGTGGTCCAAAACTCTCTTTTTGCTCCAAAACTCTAATTGCCAAACACCCCCGAACACCTCTCCATTTTCGAATCAACCCTTCAAAAACCAAGAAATTTCACAAAAGTTTTTAGGATTTGAGAAATTTTAGTGAACCCAACCACTTCAATTACTCACATATGTACTTAACAAACAATAATTTATAAATCAAAGCACATATATAACATTCAACATAATCTTTTGCTTTATAAAGTTAATTTTTTATTTATTAGTTTACCCTTTTGTTTTATAAGTTAAAGTTTATTAATTTTGACTGTATTCTAACACTAATATACAAATTAGACATATTATATATGTATGATCTTTTTAGATTCGTTTCGATATATAGGTTTAAGTAATCAAACCACACTAGGGGCTCTTTGGAAGGTGAGATTTACCTTACCATCCCCCCTCCTCCCAATGAGTTTGACCTCGCAAATCGACTAATTATACACGCGGGAGTGCAATTCGGTCAAGAGCGTCTTTCATCTTACCAACTTAAAAAAATATAGAGACTTGCGTATCAACTTTCTAGAAATTTTATTATTGTACAACTGAATATATTACATAACTATCTTAGTAGTAAAATGCCTTTTTTTCAACCTTCTAATCCAATAGAAAAATATATGTTTTTTATTATAATAGATGACTTTGCATATTACTTTTTTTTTCATTTTACTTTTCTGTAGTACGTACTTTGTCTCATCTATGTGCAAGCTAAGTTTTTTAATGGATTTTTATTAGGAAAAATTGTCATAAATAAGTCAACATTTCGGTCGTCCGCTAAAAATAAGCCAATCTTTTGATTATTCCTGAATAAGTCTAACTTGAATACCAATTTGTTTTTAACAAGTCATGACCGGTTAGAACCTAAAGAGTAGGTAATATGAGACACGTGTACTACAATCATTAGTTGTTTAAATAATTTTCAAAAGAAATTGAAAAAAAAAACAACAGCACCATGTATATTCCTCCCTCCATCATAATATCATCATCAATCATCATCATCAGTTCACAGTCATCTTCACCGACCTCCTCCCTCCAGCATCATCACCATTAGACCACACCATCTTCCTTCTCCATCCAAAATTATATGAAACAAAAATAAAAATAAATAAGAAAATGGAGAGAGAAACAAATCAAAGCGAAGTTCCTCCATGGTTGTTGGGTCAAGTGAGCAAGAGAAGAGAAGGTGGTGGGCCCAAAGAAGGTGGGCTTGGGTTCAGATTTGGGTCACATTTGGGGTGAACTTATCGGGAAAACTTCAACGGGGATGAATTGCAGCGGTTCTGGTGGGGGCATTAGAGGAGGACCACCACAACACCTCATACTCCGCCGCCGCCGCAGCTCCTTCCCTTTCTGTTTCTCTTAGGATTTTGGGTGGGTTTGGGTTGCTGGATTTCGGTAGTTTATGGGTGGGTTTGGTTGGTTGTGGATGGTTTGCCGTGGGTTCGGGTTGGGGTTTGTGGGTTTTAGAGGTGGTGAGGTGGTTTCGGGTGGGTTTTGGTGGTGGTCTGGTGCTTTCGGGTGGGTCTTTCGCGTGGGGTCTCGTGCTGGTGAGGTCGTGTCAGGTGTGGTTTGGTGGTGGTAAGGTGGTTTTCGGTGGCAGTCATATAAGGGAGGGGGAGGAGAAGAGAGAGAGAGAAAAGAAAAAGAATTTAAAAAATATAAAAAAAATAGATTTTTTTACCAGTTAAACCGGTCTCAAGTAATTTAACTTGTTTAAAATTGATGAGTGCTAAAGTTTGACTTATTCAGAAATAATCAAATGAATGACTTATTTACCGTAGATGGCTTAAAGGTTGACTTTTTTATGACAATTTTTCCTTTTTATTATTGATTTTTTTTTTTTGTGAACAAGATTCTTATTCCGCTTGCTTTAATCTAAAATACCACATTTATCTTCATATAAATAGAACATGGCATGGAGTTATGAAGATTCCATCTTCAGAAATATAAGTGTTGCCTTTGAAATCGACGAAGAAGAAGATTTAGAATAGCCCAGGCGGGCAGTTTAGTGGATCGGGGGGTGGCTTATCTTCCACGCTGACTGCCTCATTTTTGGCGTTTTACCCAGGCGGGCATGGACAGTGATTACAATTATTGTCATTTTGGGTAATTTTTCAGTTTTTGAGATATTTCCTAAATTAATTGACGACTATTGCTCATATTAATTTAGGGTTTTCTTGAGGTTATTAGGGTTCTATATGTCCTATAAAAGGACTCTATTGGGTGATTAAAACCTTTAAGCCTTTTTGTAAGACATCTTGTAATCCTTTATGTTTCTCCATTGAAGATTATAGAAAAACTCCCGAATCCTCCACCTGTGGAATAGGTCACATCAACTGAACCACGTAAATCCTTGTGTCTTTTGTTCATCTTCTTTATTGCTTTCTCCTTTATACTTTATTGTTGACTATTGTTTCAACAATAAATCACTCTGACTTTCTAAAAATTGTTCATAGATTTCTAGAGTTTGACATACATTACATGCGCCAAATAATTTCCAATCGATCCAAAACAAACAAAAGAAAAATAGCTAAAAAATAACGGTAATACAAGAGGGATCCATCAATTTTATGTTGCACAACCAAGATATATTTTACATCAATTATCATTTAGTACTCTTAACAAGCTGGTGAAGCTGCATGACATTGCAAACATATACATAAACGGGTGAAGAGGACAAAAACAATAAGGTCCTAATTCACAACTTATTTCTATACATCAAACAAAGGGTTGTACAATGTAAAGCAACCAGCTAACAAACAACATTAACAAGCTCATAATATCTTACTTGGAAACCCAAATAATGGTTTCCTCAGCAGCGGGGAAATGACAAATACGGGTACTTCCTGGCACAACTTTAAGAACATTTTTTGCATAATTTTCTAAGAATTCATTAGTTTCCTTGTGGCATGCTGCAACTGCCTCTATCTTGGTACCATCTTTCCCTACTAAAGAAACCATGTAAGACCTTATTGTCTTCGTCCTATGGCAGAAAAACACGGCGTAAGGGTACCCCATCTTATGGCAAACTACAGTCTCATGATCATTTTTCACTAGATTTTTCATCCCTTTGATTGTATACTCCATCATTGAGTGATCTTTCTCTACTTCAGTTGTAAGTGCTTTTACATTTGTACCAATCTTGGAGATTACATAGTCTACCATGGATTCGAGTGAAGTTACACATTTCTTCTCCACCCCTTCGATTGTAGGCTCCTCACAAAGTTCAATCCTCTTTGAGAGAACAAAAGCTTCATTTGATTTAGGATCTAAGGAAAGAATTTGAAGAGTTTCTTGAATTTTGTCCGATGAAAATGGAATTTTGTTGGAAATCTCGCGAGGTAGAAAGAAACCCTCTTTGGCACCCTTTTGGAACTTCAAGGTCATTCTTCCTCCTAGTTGAAGGCTCTCCTCCACAAAGAAAACTTGATCTTGGTTTTCAATGTTCGACTCTTTGGCATGATCAGGATGTTTTACATAAGACAACAAGGCATTATAGCTGTTGGTACTAGATTCTAATCCTTTTTTGTTGTAAGATAACAAGGCATTATAACCGTTGGTACTAGATTCCAATCCCTTTTTGCTGTAAGATAACAAGGCATTATAGCTGTTGGTACTAGATTCCAATCCCTTTTTGCTGTAAGATAACAAGGCATTATAGCCATTGGTACTAGATTCCAATCCTTTTTGTTGTAAGATAACAAGGCACCATAGCGCCATTGGTAGATTCTAGTCCTTTTCTTTTGTCAGAAGATAACAAGGCACCATAGCCGCCATTAGTAGATTCTAGTCCCTTTTTGCTGTAAGATAACAAGGCACCATAGCCGCCATTGGTAGATTCTAGTCCCTTTTTGCTGTAAGATAACAAGGCACCATAGCCGCCATTGGTAGATTCTAGTCCCTTTTTGCTGTAAGATAACAAGGCACCATAGCCGCCATTAGTAGATTCTAGTCCCTTTTTGTTGTAAGATAACAAGGCACCATAGCCGCCATTGGTAGATTCTAATCCCTTCTTGTTGTAAGATGACAACCCATCATAGCCTTTGGTAGATTCCAAGTAGCGGGGGTGAGAGGAAGCAAATGACTCTTTGTTATTGTAGGATAATAGTGCTCCGTAACCATTAAGACTTCTCAAAGAAGGTTTACGATGAGATATCAACCCATCGTCGTCTTTAATACTGGCTAATGATTCTTTCGCACTTGGCCTACCGATTGGTTCATCTCCTGCAATTTTGTCCAAAGTAATGGAAATCATTTAAAAGAGATTCATAGACATAGTAACTTAAGCTGAAAAAAAATCTCATCTTTAGACATGAAAAATGTCTTATATTACCAAGTTTTACAAAATGTAAGGGTGTCTTAAGCTTTTTTATTTTTATTTTTTTTCACAAATATAAGAAAAGTTTATAAATAAGAAAATGCTAGAAATAGGGCATTCATTAGATCATTACTGTTGTAATATTCTATGTAAACAGTGAACGGATAAAACGGCGCTGTATTTTGCCGCCCATGATTAGACACTTCACTGCATAACTGCAGTGATATGATGTATCACCGGGTGAATTATTCACCCGGCACTATATATACCGCACTTCGCGGGAGAAAATGAATAACACAACAACAAGAGCATACACTCCAATCTTGCTTAAAATCTCTCTATAATATAACACGTTATCAGCACGATTCGCTCTACTATCAAAAGGTAGTTCTTCTCAATTGCTACTAATTTTTTTTTCAAAAAAAAAAAATGGATCACCAGTGTAATGGGATCAATACTATTCTAAACAATGTATCTCTTTGTAGTATATATTTTATCATAGAACGTAATAGTGTACCTTGTACCACAAATCCGGCACGAGGAGTTGGTAGTGCACCCCACCGTCATAATACTCACGTTAATAGCCATGTCGGCGAACGCCGACAAACCACCGTCCCTAACCTCAATGATAACCCTCCTCCGGAACCACCAACTGAAATCCGGCAAACTCCTAATAATAATAAAAGGAGTAGGGACGATGAGGGTCCTTCCGTCAGCAGCAAGCGACGGCAAAGTAATTAATTGGCGGTATTGGCTCGGCCACCGCCAAGCAAGTCACGCCACCTTCATGGAGGGCAAAGACCTTGCATTTAAAGCCGCCTATATGGACGGGCTATATGAACGGGCTATTCTCGTTGAACTTGCCCGCCTAAATGGGCCCGGCTCCGCCGCCCGGATGGACGGCTAATACTACGAAGAAGATGAATTTTTGGCCAGAAAATAGCTATAATGGTGGAGTTACCTGCTACCTTTTTCTTGTTTGTTATTTTTCATGGAATTTATGTCTTGTATTTATTTTATTTTGCTTTTAACTGTGAAAAAAAAGGGGGAGAAAGCTTTGAGACTATGTACAAGAAAATGATGAAAGAAGTAGCTAGACTTCTTTGCACCGAAATGAAGCTAGCTTATAAGTACCAGTTTTTTAATTTGTTTTAAATTCTGGCAGCAATTTCCAATGTTAACTACTACTAGTTCCAAAGCTAATGCTAACCATCAACCTGCATTTCTGTCTTGGCACTTGGAAACTTGTTTGTCATGTAGTGTAGTATACTAGTATAGCCAACGTCCCACTACAAATGAATCCTCCACTTAGTGTTCTTTTTAAACACACAAAAAAACAAAAGGGGGGATTCAAAGTGTTGAACAAAAAAAAAGTAATTTAATGCTTTCGTTTTTTTTTGTGCCTCACTTGTCATACTGATGTTTTTTTTGGACTTAAAAGCATAGATAAAGGCCACTTTAGACAATAAATGGTATGACTAGTATCTAATATCTCAAACCATGAGTTAGTTATAAATTATAACCATACGTTAGCTACATATACTCTATTTTTCTGTCTTGTCAGCACGTTACGTAAAATTTACGTATTACATATCAGTATATATCTTACCTGTTAAATGTGAATAGTGTTTTTACACCACTATAAAAAGGGACTTTAACCCTTCTCACTTTCTCGTCCGCCTCCCTCACTCACTTCTACCCCATAAAATTTTCTCTCTCATAAAATTTCACAAATTTCATCTCCACTATCTTCGGCCACCATGTACAATGCCGTAAAACCGCCGCCCTCAAAACGACACACCGGATCTTCTAGAATCTTTCGGACAGTTGAAGGTCATGTTTCTTGGGGAATGATACTTATAACGGTTTTAGTAGGAATTATTGTAATTTCGTTTTCGCATATTGTAAACGCAATTATAATGCTTAATTATGCAATTTTTCTTCTATTTATATGCCATTAACACATGTGATTTATTTTTGGACATGATAGTCACATTCTAATTAAACGTTGTCATAATCTTGAAAAAAAAAATATGCACCTTTTTATATATATTTATTGTTCACTTTTCATTTTATTATCATGTTTCGAACCCCTAACCTCTTGAACGGTTAAGGATTCTCGGACCACTATGGCTTGCATCCCAAAGTGTGATTTTCTTTCGGAACTCTATATATTTATGCATTAATTTTCTACTAATACTTTTAAAACATCACATGAACTCGTAAATGGCTAGACTTGCAAACCGAGATTTTGAGATCCTTGAAGCCTCGGAGCCAAAGGTACCTAGAATGGAGGGTGGATGCAAAAGCTTACCTAAAGTCACTTAGCCTCGACCATACCATTGTCGAAGGTGGTGCCACTACCCCTTTGGAGCAAGCGAAAGCATTGGTGTATCTCAAACACCATATACATGAAGAGCTCAAATCGAATACATCCTTGTGGAAAATCCCAAAGAATTATGGGATAACCTAAAGGATAGATTTGAGCATTTACAAAGAATTATCGCTCCAAGGGCCCAACATGAATGGTCGGTACTCGGGTTCCAGGACTTTGCATCGACGCGAGTACAGTGCACGCATTTCGCATCACCTCACGGCTAAAGTTGTGTGGAGAATCGCGTAGTCCGAACGAGCCATGATTGAGAAAACCCTCTCCACTATGCACGCCAATAATGTTGTTCAAAGAAGAACAATATCGTGAAAGGCGTTGCCAAAAGTTCTGCGACCTAATTGCCATTCTTTTGGTTGCGAGAACGTAACAACCAAATCCCGCTCTCAATTCATAATCAAAGGCCAAGGCAGGTACCCGGCGCAGCATTAGTTGAAACAAATGCCACTAGAGGTGGCAAGCGCTGGAATAAGCGGGGAGGTAACTCAAATTGGAATGGCAAATTCAGAAATAGGGGTAATGGAGAAAGAAATGGCAATGGAAGTGGCAGAGGAAGTGGCAGAGGAAGAGGACGCCAAAACTGGCGCCCCAATAGAGGACGCGGAGGAAGAAACTCCCAACAAAGAACACAAGAGAAATGTTTTAAATGTGGCATTCAAGGGCATTGGGCAAATGAATGTCGCACGCCCAAACATCTTGTGGATCTATATGTGGCCTCTACTAGGGGTCAAGGGAAACGTGGCGAAACAAATTTCGTCATCGAAACTACTCCGCTCCAGGACCTCGATGTAGCCGATTATCTCATGGAAGATATTTCTAATGTCTAGCCCTCTTATTCCCCCTAAATCAACCTATGATGTTGTTTTGTCACTTTACGTCATGTACTCTTGTCTCACTTGATGTCTCTTGTATCTTGCGTTCCATTTTTATCATTTCATGTAATGTACCTCTTTCTATGAATAAATTTTGTGTTAGATTTTGACAAATTTATGTTTTAATGAAGATAATGACAAACAAAGGCGCCCAACAATGCCTGATTGATAGTGCCACCACACATACCATCCCGAGTAACAAGTCATACTTCACTCGGCTCAAGCCAAGAAAAGGCGACCTCAACACCATTGCACCTGCAAATATGGTTGAGGGCTCGGGAAAGGCATGCATAGTGTTACCTAAGGGAACACACGTCACTATAAACAACGCATTGTATTCGAGGTAAAACTCAAAGAAACCTATTGAGTTTCAAAGATTCGCGCACAAATGGTTACCATATGGAA
Source organism: Beta corolliflora (assembly GCA_947648045.1). Lineage (NCBI taxonomy): Eukaryota > Viridiplantae > Streptophyta > Magnoliopsida > Caryophyllales > Amaranthaceae > Beta > Beta corolliflora. Next base: position 113,106 of record CANSZD010003843.1, read on the forward strand.
ACCATTAATGAAAACGGAAAGGAGTACATGTATCTCACTAAATGTGACGATGGCAAGAAAATAATCCTTGAAAGGATGCCATCATACTCCTCGGGATCGTATTTTACTTATATCGGTCCAGTTGAAACAAATTTGGTGTCTCACCATAAGGTAGACAACCAAGCAATATTTACTACGTGGCATGATCGCTTGGGTCACCCGAGGAACGAGCATGATGACGAAAATCGTCCGAAGCTCAAATGGGCATCCGTTGAAAAACATACGGGCCCTACAATCAAATGAGCATAATTGTAAGGCTTGTTCCCTTGGCAAATTGATCATAAGACCTTCTAAAAATAAACTTGAAGGTGAAAATCTTGCATTCCTAGAAAGAATCCAAGGAGATATTTGCGGGCCAATACACCCATCATGTGGACCATTCGGATACTTTTCGGGTGTTGATCGACGCATCGACACGTTGGTCTCACGTTAGTCTCCTATCAACAAGGAATGTTGCTTTTGCAAAACTACTAGCGCAAATTACGCGTTTAAGGGCTCAATTCCCAGACTATCCCATAAAGAAAATCCGACTTGATAATGCTGGAGAATTCACATCCCGCACTTTTAATGACTATTGTATGTCAATTGGGATAGATGTGGAACATCCAGTAGCCCATGTTCACACACAAAACGGCCTAGCAGAAGCATTCATAAAGCGATTGCAATTAGTTGCGAGGCCATTACTCATGAAATCAAAACTCTCATCTTCTACATGGGGACATGCTATACTACATGCTGCGGCTTTACTGCGACTAAGGCCGAGCGCCAAGCATGATCAATCCCCACTACAGTTAGTGGTTGGAAAGGAACCTAGTCTTGCTCACCTACGAATTTTTGGGTGTGCAGTCTACGTTCCCATAGCACCACCACAACGTACTAAGATGGGCCCACAAAGAAGGTTGGGAATCTATGTTGGATTTGAATCACCGTCCATCATAAGATATCTAGAACCGTCAACCGGTGACCTTTTCACCGCTCGGTTCGCCGATTGTCAATTTGATGAGACAATTTTCCCAAACTTAGGGGGAGATAAAGTAGGCCCATGTTGGAATGAAATATCATGGAATGCCAAAAATTTATCATATCTTGATCAAAGATCAAATATGTGTGAGCAGGAAGTTCAGAAAATTATACACTTGCAAAACATTGCCAATCAATTACCAGATGCATTCACTGACTCAAAAGGAGTGATAAAATCACATATACCCGCTTGTGAATGCTCCCGCAAGGGTTGAAATACCAAGAGAAAAACAGAAAATCCACTTGCAAATGAATCCGCAACACGCAAAAGGCGTGGAAGACCACTCGGAGCCAAAGATTTGAAACCGAGAAAGTCTAGAAGAATAGAAACAAATAATGAGAAAACTGATGATTCTTCTAAAGTGGAACAATTTTCAAATGACGAAAACGTCATTAACCCCCAAAATGAACTCAAAGAATCAGATGCTACATCTGAGGGGGAGCGTGAAAATGCTAGCGTCGACAATCACGAAATTTCAATAAATTTTGTCCATTCTAGAAAGCAATGGAACAGGGTAAAAACCCCGATTGATGAAATATTTGCATATTCAATAGCCACGTAAATCACCACGATATTGAGGACACCGAACCAAGATCGGTGGATGAATGTCGACGAAGGAGTGATTGGCCTAAATGGAAAGAGGCCATTCGGGTAGAATTGAAATCTCTCAAAAAACGAGAAGTGTTCGGCCCTATAGCCCGGACCCCAAAAGGAGTAAAACCCGTTGGGTACAAATGGGTGTTCGTGCGAAAACGAAATGAAAAAAATGAAATCGTACGATACAAGGCTAGGCTTGTAGCCCAAGGTTTCTCCGGGAGACCTGGAATTGACTATGAGGAAACATACTCACCAAGTGGTAGATGCCACAACTCTAAGATTCCTCATAAGTACTGTCGCATGCAAAGGACTACAAATGCGCCTCATGGATGTCGTGACAAAGATATCTCTATGGGTCACTTGACACCGATATCTACATGAGAGTCCCCGGTAAGGACTTGAACTACCTGAATCCTTGAGGTCAAAACCTCGAAAGCTACATTCCATAAAACCGAAAAAATCACTCTACGGTTTAAAGCAACGGAAGGATGTGGTATAACCGTCTTAGTGAATACCTCATGAATCGAGGCTACAAGAACGATCAAATTTGTCCATGTGTCTTCATCAAACAAACGAAAATGGGTTTGTTATAATTGCGGTATATGTTGATGACTTAAATATCATCGGGACACCCGATGAAATCGAAGAAACCGCTAAATGCATGATGAAGGAATTCGAGATGAAAGATCTTGGAAAGACCAAATTTTGTCTCGGTTTACAAATTGAACACCTAAAGGATGGGATCCTTGTTCACCAATCCAATTACGCCGAGAAAGTGCTAAAAAGGTTCTATATGGACAAATCACATCCATTGAGTTCACCTATGGTTGTTCGTCGCTTAAAAATTGAAGAAGATCCTTTCCGCCCTCGTGAAGAAGGCGAGAATATACTCGGTCCCGAAATACCATACCTAAGTGCCATTGGGGCCTTAATGTATTTAGCCATCAATACTAGACCGGACATTGCATTCTCGGTCAATTTATTAGCTAGATACGCCTCCGAACCTACAAACAGGCACTGGAGTGGAGTGAAACACTTACTCCGCTATATTCGCGGGACAACGGATATGGGATTATTCTATCCACAAGACGGAAATCCTACCCTTGTAGGATATGCTGACGCAGGTTACCTGTCAGATCCAGTCAAGGCAAAATCGCAAACGGGTTATATTTTTAGCTATGGAAATACAAGCAATCTCTTGGAAGTCAACAAAACAGGACTCTAACGACTACTTCATCAAATCAGTTGAATTAATCGCACTTTATGAAGTCGGGGTAGAGAATGTGTATGGTTGAGATCTTTGACCCATCACATACTCAGGGAAAGTGGTATAAAAGAGACACAAGAAGGTCCAACTATCATCCATGAAGATAATACCGCTTGCATTGCACAAATTAAAGAAGGCTATATCAAAGGTGACAGAACAAAACATATCGATCCTAAATTCTTTTCCACCCACGATTTGGAGAAGGAAGGAACAATCAATGTCACACAAGTTCAATCATGCGACAATTTAGCCGACCTACTCACAAAGGCATTACCAGCAAAGCAATTCCAAGAGCTTGTACACCTAATTGGTCTGCGTCGCCTTCGAGATATACGTTAAATTGAGGGGGAGCCCTATATGTTTTGTACTCTTTTTCCTTCGTCCAAGTTTTTATCCCATAGGGTTTTTCTTGGCAAGGTTTTAACGAGGCAGAAAAGCATATAGGCATACCAAAGCCCAACTGTACTCTTTTTCTTTTATATTTGTTTTTATTCCATTAGGGTTTTTCAAATGTTAAGTTTTTAATGAGGCAGTTGTAATCCCGTAGTATACGTTTTAAGATCCGTTCAAGGGGGAGTGTTGTAATATTCTATGTAAACAGTGAACGGATAAAACGGCGCTGTATTTTGCCGCCCATGATTAGACACTTCACCGCATAACCGCAAAGTGATATGATGTATCACTTAGGGTGAATTATTCACCCTAGGCACTATATATACCGCACTTCGCGGGAGAAAATGAATAACACAACAACAAGAGCATACACTCCAATCTTGCTTAAAATCTCTCTATAATATAACAATTACAAGTGATGAACAAAAAATAGTTGCACGCCATATGGGCCAAGAATACTAGGCCGCAAGACTTATGTAAATAAGAAATCGGCTTATCCAGCCCCACACATTAGGTAATACTTATCATTAGACCCAAACTTTAGTTGTCCAAAACTACCCACATAAATGGTTCGGTCAACTTACAAGCTTGCTCCACGTTTCAGGATGATTCTTCAGTGATCATACCAAAATTATGACCACCGAAGTCAACGGAAGTCAAAGGGCTTCTGCACCACCCATTTTGCCAACTCAGCAAGCCATTTTCTTTTTCATTTCTTTTACTAAAATCAGACATATTTATGATAAATACTTAAAATAATTTTGTAAATTCCAAAAAATTAATAAGAAAATCCTAAAAATTTAATACTTTCATTTTTTTGAAATTAATTATTTTGACCAAAAAAAAAATTTACCCATCTTTTTTTTCTCTCTCCTCTTTTTCCCCCTGAACCCCGATGAACTCCTTCCTTCCCTGCGTTCTCTCTCCACCCATCTCATCTCCTTCCTCGACCATTTTCGACCAATTAATCGCTCTTTTGTTTACTCTACTCTTCACGCATAAGTGAATCTTCTTCACGCAAACACCAAGGGTGGAAGTGTGCTTTTAGGGAAATCTCGATTTCAGTCTTCTTTACATATCTAGGGTTTTGGTTTTTTTTTTTGGGGAAAGTTCGATTTCAGTTGTCTTGATTTGTTTGATTTAGGTCTATACTCCATTTCGCATGAACAAAACCCTCATGTTCTTCAATCTCGATTTCCGTTTAATCGATTTCGGGGTTCTTTCAGTGTTTTATCAGAATCAACAGGGTCTGACTGTTGGTTGTTTCAATTTTGGGGGGTTCTTGGGTGATGACCCAACTATGGGGCTTTCGGTGATGACCCAACTATGAGGATTTGGGTGCTGACCCAACTATGGGGATTTAGGTGATGACCCAACTTTATGTATTCAGGTGATGACCCAACTATGGGGCTTTGTGTGATGACCCAACTATTATGATCCAATAACAAAGAAAGATTCAACTATCATGTTGATCCAGCCAACTTAGATTGTGGTTTGTAATCTGGATTCAAATGAACAATGATGTATAATCATGTTTTAGGAAGAATTAAAATTTATACCAAACATTAGATAAAATTGCTAGAATTAATTTTGAAAAAACTGTCATGTTTGGGATCATAATATCATTAGTAACAAAATGTGGTTAATAATAATTCAATGGTATAAACGTCTTTAGGTAGACGTTTGCACCGCGGAACAAACGTTTAAGAAGGCATATGGGCCTTGGCCCAAACGTGCCTTAAAAGCGTCTGTCATGGATCAAACATCTTTTATTGACTTTTGTGTACAAACACGTTTGTCATGGATCAAAACGTTTAAAGAGAAATCTGTCATATTTGTATTAAAGATATCATTTTATGTGGTTAATAATAATTCTAAATAACGTAGAAATGGGCAAAAATAGATAATAAAAAAAATAATATAATGATCTAATAAAATCTTACGCTGCCTAGAACAAAATTACAAAAAAGGCCAAACACTGCTCGCCTTTGAAAGGATTCGATCCCGCGCCGCATAGATGCAAGTGATTTTCATATCAGGGCTACTGACCACGGAGACGGGGGTATCACCACGACAAATGTTTGTCCCCAGTTGTTTATGTATTATGGTGCGCAAAAGAAAGACAAAAATAAGATACACGTATGTTTACATTTGCTAATAGGAAAACAGGTTTTGACCCGAGAATAAATGTTTAACTTAGAATGTAGGGTAGCTAAAACACGCTTTCTAATTTCTACTACGAAATAAAGATTAGTGTTTATTAAATACTACCTCCGTATTTTTAAGTAAGTTGCACCATTTGCTTTTTGGCACTATTCATCAACCAATTTTATTAAGTTATCTCGCACCATTATATAAGAAAAACATAGTCAAGTGGGGTCTTGTTAGATTCGTCTCAATGCGAACATTTCAAATATCAATTTTTTATAATTTTTACTTGCATATTAACGTTTAAAGAAGTCTCTCGACAAATGTGAAAAAGCAAATAGTGCAACTAAATAAATACAAAGGTAGTATAAAAAGCTAGTAAATGACCCCATTTTACACATGATAGCCTTATTAAATTTGCTAGTAATTCAAAGTAGTGGTTAGAGGGTTTCATCATCCAACAAAATATGCCCATACAGAGCGTCGGAGGGCTAATTGATCGTTTATCGCAATTGTTTGTCTCAATTTTTCTCTCCGAATAAATCATTCCAAGAAATACAATAACGTCATCCCTCGTACCCTATCGGCTTATTATCCCATGGTGAGCCACTATGTTCGGGGTTTCATCCATACCGAGACGCAAGACCCATAGTGTTGTGTAGAATGTCTAATTAAAGGCTACGACAAGAGTAAGAAAGGTGATCATAGGTACACGGGAGGGGAGGGGAGGGGAGGGGGAGGGGGGGAGGGGGGTCTAATACATTGGTTGGGTGTTTCGAGCAATCTTGTGTTTCGTCATGTCCTAAGCTCGACATGCTTAGGACGTGACCTAGATCGATGTCCTAAATGGCTAAAGTGGGTCGTGTCCTAACTCCTAAATGGCTAAAGTTGGGTCGTTTCCTAAATGGCTATTCTAGAAAATCGAGTAAATCGACCAACGCAAAATATTTGGGTCGTGACCTAAAATATATGGCATGACATGAAGGTTGGGGCATGCCCTAATTACTAAAATTCTGGGTATGTCCTAGAAATCGTCCAAGTGCTAAAGGTTGGGTTTTCACCTAAAATATTTGACAGGACATAAAGTTTGGGGTCATGTCGTGATTTTTAGGAGAAATCTCATATCAGTTTGTCGCCGATAACATAGATCGAGCTACAATCTAAAATTTCTGGTGGAAAAATCCTAGTCGAGGTGGAGGTCGGCATTGCGGCGCAAGGGTTTGATTCCGGGCATATAGGGATACGGGAAGGAAATGACGGACTACAAAACGATGCAGAAATCTACTTCCACGAATATCAGTCATTCGTCGCCGGCCGAGTATCAGTCATCGTCGCCGGCCTAGCATCATTCATCGACGCCGGCACAAAGTTAAGAGATTGTTTCCATGGGAGATAGGAGAATTCACAATTGTCAAAGAGGAACCGCAGGTTGTCGAAGGAAGAAGAGAGAGAAGATTCCCCAAAAGTTTTAAAAAATATTTTCCACCAAAATAATTTTTCGGAATAATTTTTTTTTTCGGGATTTCTTTTGGTATTTTTTTTATTATTTTTGGTATTTTTTGGGATTTTCAGAAATGAATTTAAGGTATTTTCGTAAATATTATAAATGTTTTTGAGGAAAAGAAAATACAAGTGGGCCATGTTGAATGTGTGGCTCATATTCATTCTGACCCCACATTTTCAGTGATCATATTTTCAATATGATCACCTTAGAATTTTCGCACGTTTTAGGTCTAAAATAGGTTTTCCAAACTCAGCACGATAAGATACTTTTTTTAATTTAGTAAAACTAATGTAACTTGTGCATGATTTAAGTCTTATGTAGGGATTTTTTTTTTGACGTGTTGTAGAGAATATTTATAAGTTAAATTAGTTACACTAACTTACAAAAAATAAACGAAATAAATTACATATAATTAGGCCCTGTTCTTTTGGACTTATTTTCGGTTAATTTCGGTTGATCCGTTAATTTCAGTTCAATTAATTTAATTTCGGTTCAGTTATTTTAATTTCGATTCGATTCGGTTCGGTTAATTTAATTTCAGTTCAGTTAATTTCAGTTCAGTTCGTTTCAGTTCAATCTTATCTAATGTTTTAATTATTATTTTTGTTTTCAGTATTACTATTAATATTGTTATTATTATTAATATTATAATTATAATAACAATAATTTTTTATTTTTTTATATTTCTATTGTCATTATTTTTTTATTATTGTTTTTATTATTATTTTTATTATTATTATTATTATTATTATTATTATTATTATTATTGTTGTTGTTGTTGTTGTTGTTGTTGTTGTTGTTGTTGTTGTTATTATTATTGTTATTGTTATTGTTATTTTTATTATTGTTATTATTATTATTATTATTATTTATTTATTATTATTATAATAAATAATAATAATAATAATAATAATAATAATAATAATAATAATAAGTATTGATAATATTATGCTAATACTTATTGATTATTATCGATTATTATTATTTTAGAAAATTAAATATACAATTCAGTTCAGTTTCTCTCATTTCAGTTAATTTCAGTTCAGTTCAGTTAATTTCAATTCAGTTAATTTAATTTCAGTTCAGTTCATTTAATTTCAGTTCAGTTCAGCCAAAATAAGTTCAAAAGAACAGAGCCTTAATTTTAGGGATATTGTACATTATACATGTAAGTTTAAGGGTACTGTTTGTAATTTAAAAAAGGTTTGTTTTTTTTTTGACGGAAAAAAAAGGTTTGTTGTATGACACAGAAAGTGAAGAAACACGAAGGTATAGTCCTAAAAATAATAAAAATAAAAAACTTTTTTCGTAGGAGATTGTTAGCTAATACTCCCTCCGGTCTTTATTAGTTTACCCCTATTCTTTTTTGGGATGTCCCTTATTAGTTTACCCATTTCTTTTGTTTCTATTTTTGGAATGAGACCACTAACTTTCCATCACACATACATTCAACTTTAATATAAAATAATAGTTTCTCTTTCTTTCTATGTCCCACAACATTGTTTCTCCTAAAACTTTGTGCAAAAGAAACGGGTAAACTAATAAAGACCGGAGGGAGTAAAAAGTAAAAGACATTAAAAAAAGAAAAAAACAAATTGAACAAACAAAAAGTAGAAAAGAAAAGCTGAACTTTGAGATCTAAGAATCAGAGATCAACCAGGTGGGGCCAATAACTCTTCGATAGTTACAGGCATGGGAGTGTTCGGCAGCTTAAGTTTCCAATAAGCTTCTGGAGAAATTGATGCAGGAGTTCCCAGTCTCACCAATGAAAGCTGAAGAAAAAAAGATTGAACTTCTCGTCTATTAGCTAGTTTTCGCTAAATAAGACTAATTTATGCTAAATAAAACTTATTTTATTATTTTACTATTTTTTCTAATTTTATCTTATTATATATTTTTCTCCCTAAAAAAATTATAAGCTGAGAAGAGCGACGTTTTGGTTAACTAAATTGCTTAGACTTTGTAAAGATTAATTGTAGAGCCACCATATATATTTTTTCTGTTCACCTATTTCATGCTTATCACTTATGTCTTCATACAAAGCTAGTTAAGCTACCAAATGTTCCTAACACATGACAGACTCCTTTCGTCCCTACAATAGTGAACTTATTTTTGTAGAATGTACTACCTTGTGTTGATATCTTATGATCTTATCAAAGTCCCACGATTGATATTTTAATTTGGGTTGGATTATGAGTGGGTCAACTCGAATATCTTGTCATGTTCAAATCATATCATGTCGGGTCAACATATGTTATAGGTCTGTTCGGGTCAAGTCAAGTTAAGTTCGGACTTTGGAAGATAATTTTGGGTTTTGGGTCAAGTTTGGGTTGAATATTTACCGAAAGGAATCAACATCAAGTCTTGTTATTCTTAGGTTGGGTTCAATATCAAATAGGTTCATTTTCAGATTCAGACAATCCCAGATCGAATTACTATAAAATTGGGCCATGTTAAGATTTTATTTAGTTTTTCATCTTCGGTCATCTCGATTGACTTGACCGAGTATAGGTTTAAATTCTCGGTTTCTTATCATTTGATCTACTACAGGTCAGACGAGTATAGGTTTAAATTTGGATCACAAAAGACTATCAATTCAAATCCATTATCATCATCTATATCATGTTGGTTATGGATCTATCACTAGTCTAGCCACTTTTCAAATACGCATGGGTTACAATTCATGGGAGGTTAAGGTCATTTTTTCGTTTAGTCGGTTTTTGAAATTCTTTACTATTTTTTTGTGTGTAGAGAGAGCCAAAAGGGAAATAATGTAGACGGGATTTGATCCCATATCTCGGGTACCACCTCTCAAAACTTTAACCAACTAAGTTAGTTAATATATCCAGAAAACTCTTTACTATGAGTCTATATCTAATAATTTCTCTTAATTATATGATAAGTATTATTAAAAGAAAATCATATACAGAAACATTGTCTAACTCAAATCTACCTATTCAGTAAGAGTATATGATACATCCTCTCAATTATCCTATTATCAACAGCTCGGTACATGAGCACATGGGTGTAGAATTTAAGCGAGTGTAAATTTACACCCACATATGTAGGATGTAAATTACCAAGAATCAAGATTGACCTAGTTAGTTGGGGCCTTCCTTCCATCCTTGTAACAAAGGTTTAATTCTCCCCCTTGCAAAGTGAGATCCCAAATTTCCCCCTCCCCCGTACAAGAAATATGCATCTTACCTTAAAAAAAAGGATATAAATTGTATTAGTTCTTTCTTAATATTTCCATTTTTTATCATTGTCCTAAACTCCTAAATAACAATATAGGGTGAACATGATTTAATAACGTCAATAGAATTTTTCAATTAGATTGCTGATGAACCAAAAACAAAGCGATGCATGTGATGAAGACTTACCGATAATAAAGAGAAGAGGAGCAAAAAGAGTTTTGCCATTATTAGAACCTTGAAGCTGCTATACTATTATTCTGTTAGAAAAAGACTTACAATTTAGGATGTAGTAGATAGAATAGAAGATAATAGACTGTTGTGATTACAACTGCTTACTGATATCGGTATTTATAAGAGTTTTAGGGGCACATGTGCTAGGATGAGAGTTTGCTTTTATTAATCATACAAGTTACAACTACTACTTTTAGCTTAATTATTGAGATTATTAATCATACAACTACTACTTGGAAATACATAGCTTAATTATTGAGATTAGAGAGATCAGCATGCACGACGAGAGCTAAAAAAAATCATTCCCTGTACAACGTAACAATAGAATAATGTGGATTGGTGAGACAGTATTATAAATTTTTCTGATGGACAATTTTCTTGGTTTATCTTTTTGGTGCTAACAATCTCTATTATATAAGGGAAGGGGGGAGCTATGGTGTCCCCGTTTGAAGAGACTGTTTTACCCCCCTTCCCTTTCTAAATTACAAAACCAATTTCAACCAAAGCTAGGCTTTAAAAAACTGCCGGAAATACAACTATAACAATCAATCACAAGTCAACTAAAATCAATAGAATTGCATAATTCGCGTTATACAAATCACTCAAATGATGAAACTTTACAAAAACAAGAAAATTCAATTACAAACTATAACCCATTAGCAATTACATACTCCGTTCTCAAGAACCATTTACAATTACATATTCAGAAAAATTACCAATACACTACAACGTCAATACAAATTACAAACTAAGAAAAACATACGATTTCGACAGGGAGATCACACATTTGTCCATTGGCGATTTGCGAACTTCTAAAAAAGGTACATAATTCTTTTTAATCTTGCAAGTTATTTCAAATTAGTTGAAAAAAAACTAGCAACTCTTATATTCGAATTACATGAATAATTTAAATCTGTATTGTATGGTATAAATTTCGAAATAATTATTAAAAAATCAGTACAGGTTTGTAACAAAAAAAGGCATTATAAAATATAAATCAATTTCAAATACAATAACAATGACATAAAAATCAAACTAAAAATGAAATTTTATTAATTTGCCAAAACAAATAGTGAAATTGAAAACCGATGAAAACGATTGATTTTCTTGAAATTTCTTATGAATAATTAAAAACCCGAAAAAGGAGTAGAAGAAGTATGAATAATTAAAAATCTAGAAAAGGAGTAGAAGAAGTCTTGAAAAAAAACAAAGGGAAAGAAAAAGGAAAAGTGGATGATTCAAGAACTTCAACCGCGAATTTCTTAAAAAAACCATCTTCACAAATAAAAGTTCAAACAAAATGTAACCGGATCTTTGAGAAATTTAGTTGACAATTACATTTTTGGGACGAAATCAGGAACATCAAGCGTAACGAATTACCTTCAAATTTGATGCCCCCCATTTAATTCGTCGACCAAATAAACTCCAATTTCAACCCCATTCTGACGAACATTCTTCAACATTACCGTCCGATCGAAATGAAAACCCAAAAAGACCCACAAAAACATAGACCAAAATTACCCTAAAAATTAATGGAGCTTGATGGGGTTAATTTTGACACCAGAATTGGCTTATTAACATGGTGTTTGTTGTGAATATGAATATGAAATCCCGATATTTTTGAGTGAGATATAAAAGAAGTGAGGATGAGGAGATAAGTCGTTCTAATTTTTTGAGGGAAGGGAAGATATAAGGTTGTAGGTTGGAAGATGAAAATGTGGAGGATTAGATGAAAAAAAACGTGAGATACATCATTCATATGGGTATGTGGGAGTGAATAGCTATATGGGTAGGTGGGATTGATAGTCATATGGGTAGGTGGAAAAAATTATGTGGGTTTGTTACTTGCATACAGGTGGCTTTGTGGCTTTTGGCTACAATTTTTTTTTACTATTAACAAACAACTAATGTTAATCATACTCAGTTAGCTACAAGTGAAACAACAATATTACATAAAATCATGAAAACAAATTATATTTGTCTTGTCTCCTCTTTACATGATTTGGCGTGAACCTCAATCCATATCAATCTTGATTAGCAGTATTTATCTCCTTTTTACATGGTTTGTTTCACTACTGAGTAACAGTTATGTCCAAAAATATAGTCGCACGCATCGCGTGCATAAAAAGCTAGTACTCTAAATGGCAACACCAATTGACAATTAAAGAAATAAAATTTGGTGATTGGATCAAAATTCGGATTGGATATCGGATCGAATCACCCCTACTTGTGAGTGGCTAGGCTGAGCGGGGGATTAAGAATCTTTTAAATAGAAAAAAATAAATGGCCAATAAAATTATTGTGACACTTTTAATCCAAAAAGTCTACAGGTGAATGTCGATCACCGTTAAACCCCACTAATTTTTGGATAATTTAATGGGGGTGTTTGGCAATTAGAGTTTTGGAGCAAAAGAGAGTTTTTGGCCCACTTTTTAGAGTTTTGACTAGTCAAAAACTCAAAAATGGTGTTTGGTAAAAGAGAGTTTTAGAGAGAGTTTTGGAATGAAAACTCTCAAATTAGGTAAAAATATGTTCAATGACTTTTTTGCCTCTAATAATAATATTATACATGTGTATTAAAATGTCTATAAATGTCATTTCACACAAACAAATGGCAATAAGCTTTTAGCAATCAGTTAATTGTTACCAAACACATTTATTAAAAAAAGTTGTCAAATCAGCAGTCAAATCTGCTGAACAAAAAGTTAAAACTGTAACAGTAAACTCTAAACTCTAAACTCTAAACTCTAACAGCTAAACTCTAAACTCTATTTGCCAAACAGGGCCAATAATTGATACCAATTTGATAAATTGCTCTCTCTTCACCGATTCTTTTTATCCCGCGATTTCTCTGTTCTATTTCAAACACCCTCATATGGTGTGGTTTTCTGAGGACGTCAATCACCATCGTCAAAGTCAACACAAATCAATACAACAATGTCATTAATTATGTGAAAATCCATCACAAGTCCCTCCAGCAACGAATCTATATATCTATCTAAAACCCAAAGTAAACAATTGTCATGCTGCCACATGTTCTCTCCTCTCCCAAGCATTGACACAAACACAAATTAAACAATAAAAATGTGTGTGTTAAGACTCGAACCCACAACCTCTCCTTTGAGATACAAAGACACTAACCAACTAATCTACAAGCTCATATTGATTTTTTATTGTAAGTAGAAGTAATTATGCTTCTTAAGTTGACACACAAATTCGACTCCTACGTACATTAATTGACCTATCAAGTAAATGAGTAATATACTAATATATCCCCATGTTACAAGTTATATTACCTATCAAGTTTCCATTTACCATAATAGGGATAATAAAACATCAAATCAATTTTGCTGCATTATAAAAATCTCTAATGTGCCCACCAAACCTTAATTTATGCTTAGTTTTTTACAAGATAAAAAACACAGTATTACCTATCTGAAGGAGAAATTTGATAAAAATATACTATAGTTAATTTCAATCAATTATAGGTAGGAACGAAAATGGAAAGTGTCTTTATGACCCAAAAAATGATATTACAAATTTTGTCTCAACTCATTTAAAGGACTGATCTATTGTATGATATGAGTTTGTGCGCGGTCTTAAATAGACACTTATAAACTTATATAGGAGTGATCTATTTAAGATAAAAGGTTACCCATTAAATTTAGGTAACCTTTTGTCCTAAATGGGTCACTTTTACTTATATATACAAGTGACTCATTTAAGGTAAATAACTATTCTTTGTTTAAAAATGACGCATTCTGACTTAAAATTAAAGAGTGACCCATTTTGCGAAAAGTGAATGATATCACAATAAATTTATTATGCACCCGGTACTCAATACTAATTGAAAGTTATGAAGCATTGGAGGTTGCATTGTCACGTCTCATCTAAATGTATACACTGATATGGGGGCATGTAATTCAATTAATTTCATAAAAGAATAATAGTAAACGAATTATATGCAATGATCCGGGGCTTCGTCAGGGCAACAACTAGTTTAGGTTAAAAAACTATTTTGAGAACAAATCCCTCCAGTGACGAATCTAGCGAGGACCTAATGGGTTTGATTGAACCCATAAAAATAGAGCATTTTTTTTAAATTAAAAAAATGGGTTGAAATAAAAGGAACAATTCCCTTGAACGCATTTCAAAACTGGAATATATTGTCTTTTTTTCTTTCATTTTACTTTTTCCTTAATCATTCTTTATGTTTTTTAAGAATAAGTTAGGCTTCCTCGGGTTCAGGGATAATTGACTTGAACGGGAATAAAAGGAAGTTTATACATTCCTAATTGCTAAATCCTAATTTGTATCACTTGAGTTTCATATGAGTAAACTAATTGTATCATGTGATCTAAAGACCGTATGTGTAATTTCATTTCTATATAACGACAATAAGGGTTGTGACGTGTGAAGTGATAAAATAATTCCTCCGTTTCGTTTTAAATGCAACAAATGGGTATTTTTTGTGAGATAAAAAATATTCCTTTATTGCATTTAAAACGAAACGGATGAAATATTAAATCGAGGAAATAAAGTGTGGTTACCTAACCTTTAAAGAACAAGTTTTCAGCACTTCGTTATCGACTGGGTAGCGAGTCTAGCAGTGTCCGACGTAGCGTTAGGTGGAGGCATAGTCTGTCCAAGTCTTGGTTTAATATGTTTCGTGACGAAAGTGTACTATTATGTTACTGGAGTGGTTGTGGTTTAACATCATTCATCATACATTTATTATCTTAAAGAGAAAATTAACAAGAATAGAGTGAGCTATTGATGATATTCTTAATTAATTAATCTTAACTCTTGTTCAACTTAGATAATCTCAACAATCCCTTATCCGTTCTAAAACTAGTTATTAGGCCTGGGCTATGCACCGGGTAAGGAAAATTTTCATTTATTAATATTATACTTTAAGATGATAACACTAAATATCACTTGGTCAAGTGGTCAAGACTTTAGTATATAAACATGTAATCACGGGACCAAACCCTATACTATGGATTACATGGAGTAAAGTGCCCTTAGGATGAGTGCCACGTGGCACCGTTCTTTATTTTGGAACGCCTTTTAATATATTAGTATATAGATAGTCCATTCTAAGGGTTTGTTTGGTTGGAGGTTTTCTGGGCTTGGAAATGGATTGAGATAATGGACTCCCTTTTAATATGTTTGGTTGGGCTCTCAACTTATTATATCACTCCCTTACGAGCCCAATTTTGAATCCACTCTTTTGAAACCCTCACCAGAGGAAACAAAATACATTACCTTCCTCAAACACTTCACCCCTCTTTACCCGTCTGATCTCTCTCTCTCCTTTATTCTCCTCTCTGTCTCTTTCTCTCCTCTAGTTTCTTCAAATCTGCTACGAATATGATGTATATGCAAGGATAATTGATTATCTCTTCTTCATACTACCCCCGTTTCTTTTTAATGGTTACACTTTGACATTTTACACTATTCACAAATTTCACTTTGACCATCGTTTGTGATTTATACGTGAATAAAAACATAGTCATGTGAGATCTTGTTAAATTCGTCTTAACATGTATTTTATTAAAATGTACTTTTTATAATTTTTACACATACAAAACTAAAGATATATATCATCAAAGTTTTGCATTGGCATGCGTGAATAGTGTAAGTGTAACAATTAAAAAGAAACGGAGGGAGTATGTAATTTCAAGCGAATAATATCCTTTGTCGCAAATTTTAGGATCAAATTTTCCATTTGCACTATATTGATTTTTTTTGTCAAATTCTCCTTAGATCAAAGGGATTGGTGAAACATAAAAGTTTGCTGTTCAATTGTGATGCTAGTTCTTGTGGTTGCTATGAGTTCTATTAATACTATCTGCAAAAATGCCTTTGGTCGCTTGTTGAGTGCTTTATTGGTTGATCAATCGATCTACATTTTCTAGCACCTTTTGGTTTGTTTATCTTGATTATAATTTTCATTGAATGTTTTTAGAATTTAAAATAACTTCTTAGAATTTTGTTCAGAACTTTCATATAAAAAAAAGAATTTTTTATGTAATTATCTTAAATCATAGTTTTATTATATATTTTATGTTGATTAAATAAAAGTAAATTTAAGAAATATCAATCCATTCATAAGGAGAACCAAACAATGAGTAAGGGAGTCATTAGAAGAATGATTCCATTCCTAAGTTAAAAACAAACAAATGTTAAAAAGGTAACATATTCCATTGCCATTTCACCTTTTATGTCTATTTCAATGTGTTTCCATTCCTTAGTTTGGACCAACGGACCCCAAGTCCCTAACCTATTACCTCTAAAACTGATATACAAAAATTGCATAGTTTAATCAATGTTATGTTTGCTAGTGGTGGAGAAAGACATTCACATTTTCATCTAATAAATAAAATTTTGAGATTGCTTAATTAGGGACGTTTGGTGACTAGCTAGGTAGTAAGAGAAAGGGGTGGAGGTGGTTGTGTTAAGAGAAGGGTAGAGGACGAAGAGAGAGAGAGAGTGAGTGCGGTAGAGGACGGAGACAGAGTGACACTTTATCTAAAAAAATTGCGCAAACAAAATACATAAGAATTAAAATTGAATCCCGAATATCTACATTTTTCATCAGAAAAAAAGAAAAAAAAAGGTTATTATTTGACAAAAGAATAAATCAAGGTATATACCTTCTTTTCCATCGCAGCACTTACTTGCACAATTGCGAGTGGTCAGTATGGTCGTGTTGTGGACCTTGTAGACTGTTCGTCATCTTCTTTAATTTCTTTATCGGTTTTTTCACCATATATCCCTGACAAATTTTTTTTTGCACCATATAACCTTTCAACTTTTGAAATTCACCATATACCCCCGACGTTTTAAAAAATACATCAACCTACCCTTATGACTAACGGAAGTCTAACACCGTTAGTCATCAACCCTTAACCCCCCTTTTAACTAACTTAAACCTAAACCTAACCTAACCCTAACCCCTAATCTAATACCCTAACCCCGACCACCCAACCCCCACCCCTCCCCCCACCCCACCCCTTCCCCCCACCACCTCGGCGGCCCCCTTGAAATCATTGCACCACCCACGCAAGACCCCCGAAGCCGTCGCACCACCCTCGCAGCACCCGGAACCACTCGCAGCACCCTCGCACCCTCGCACCACCATCGCAAAGCACCCTTGCACCACCCCTAAAACCCTCGTACCACTCTCCCAAAGAACCCCGAAACCCTCGCACCACCCCCTAAAACCCTCGCATCACCCTCGCACCACCCCTAAAACCCTCGCACCACTCTCCCAAAGAACCCCGAAACCCTCGCACCACCTTCGCAAGCACTCCCGAAACCATTTGCAAAGACCTCGAAACCACCACACGAACCCACACATCACCCCGAAAATCGCACTACCAACTCCGGTCGCCCCTCCCCCTTCCCCGCGTCGTCGTCCATCTTCCGAGATAACCGTTATTCAAAATTTCAAATCTCCATTAAGAAAACTCGTAATTGCCGTCCTTGACAAAATTAAGTGTGGGTTCTTTCTCTATTTTCCTTAATTTTACTGGGCAGTGGGGGTAAGGGGTAAGGGGTTAGAGGTTAGGGTTAGGATATTAGATTAGGGGGGTTAGGGTTAGGGGTAGATTTAGGTTAGTTAATTAGGGTTAAAAGGGAGGTTAAGGGTTAATGACTAACGGTGTTAGACTTCCATTAGTCATAAGGGTAGATTGATGTATTTTTTAAGGGGGTATATGGTGAATTTCGAAAGTTGAAAGGGTATATGGTGCAAATTTTTTTTTATCAGGGGTATATGGTGAAAAAACCGTTTCTTTATCTATTTCTATTTGTTTTTCCTACTCCTCAACTTGCTTAGACCTTGACCATTTTTTACTAATATATAAGGAAAAAAAATCATCATATCGGTCTTGTTAAAAGTGTCTCACTGAATAATTGGAATTACAAGCTAAGGTTTTCAAAAAAATTATGGATGTCACTAGTAGAAAAATGATAATTTGCGTCTCCCTATTTGCGTCGTACAGAAGAAAGACTGACGTAAATGTTCAGGAACAGACGATTTGCATCAGATGTTAACAAAGGTTCGACGCAAATAACCACAACAAATGAGTAAAAAGAAGATTTGCGTCGGATGTTCAGGAGCACGCAACGCAGATGATTAAAAGTATTTGCATCGGATGGGCCCAAGGTGCGACGCAGATTGTTGATGTGGTTAATTTGCGTCGGATGGGATTTAGGATCCAACGCAAATCACCAAGCTAAGCCCAGCCCGCTTTTCCCCCATTTATATTTTGGACTTCACTCACTCCTCAAACCTAATCTCTCATTCTGTCATTCACCAGCCGTCAAAACCTAATCTCCCCTCACTCCTCTCTCTCTCTCCCCCCCAACGAATCGTCGCCCTTTTTTTTTGGTGAACGAATCGCCAATTTCAGCCACTCCATCCACTCTCCGGCGACTCATCAGTCCTTTCGTTTCGTCTCCCCAATGAATCTCTCTCTCTCACTCCGGCGAAGGAACTACTGCCATTTTAATCAGCCTGTTGGCGAGCTCATTGACTCGACCACTTTGCGAGAATGCGATCGTACCATCTAACTGTCTCCACTCTTGAAGGAACAAGGAAGTGACCATCACCATTCACCGGTAGTCCACTGCAGTTTTTATTTTTCTTCTCCTTTCTTTTCTATTTCTTATCTGACTATCTCAGTAAAAAAAATTCTTCTGTCAAGGAAAGATTAAAATTGTGATGAAATTAAAAAGAAAAAAAAAAGGAGAATCGCACAATTAACTGAATCAAGATCATTCAAAAAACGAATTCAAGCGGTGGAGGACAGGCGGTGGAGGACAAGCAGTGGCATAGCGGGGGACTCAATGTATAAATTAAGATCGAAGGCATCAAAACGAATTCATTTGGTTTTTTATAATTTCTGTAATTATTGAATTTTTTCCTCTTGTTGATTTTCTTATTTTTGATTTTCTGTAATTTTTGTATTATCTTCTAATTAGGTTTTGTAAAAATACCAGTTCTACTCAATGTGTAAATTCAACCTCTTTTGCAGTTTATTAGTTTTTGAATTGCAGATTTGAATTTTATTATATTTTGTGTTTCTGTTTATGGTTGTGGATGAATTATGCGGATGGTTCATAAATTATGCTAATTGATGAATTTACTAATAGATTTTTTTTAATAAAAAAGCTAGTATCTGCGTCGTTTATGGCAACACATCTGACGCAAATAGCTCAGTCATTTGGGCCTTTTGCGTCAGATGGGTGTCATATGCGACGCAAATACATGCTTTTTTGACCATTTGCGTCGGATGAGACCTACGGTCCTACACAAATGGCATGACTTTTGCGTCAAACATCTACCCGACGTAGATTACTTCTGCACAATTTACGTCGAGAGCTCTCGCGTCGGACCCAGAACCGACGCAAATGATGGTCTGGGATCCGACGCAAATCGATGTTTCGGTACTAGTGTGTAGTTGACTTAATCATCAAAGTTGTACTCCAATAGATAATATGAAAAGAAAATAGATTTAGTATGTTATAATGGAGAGAGTATATCTATCTCATAGCAACTGATTATGATCCATATATGTTTCGGGTCAAAAACTGAGATATGATATTTGGGGAGTCGTTCTCGAGTTGTGCCCCCGTCTAGTCCGAGCAAGTATTGTTTGGATCAACTCGAACCATGCAAAACAAGGAAACCTATCCCGGGGGGTGACTCGGGAACCCCCCTCCGACGCTCAAGTCAGTATGTAACTTTGTGGAGGGAGAAAGTAGTGAGAGGAGTTCTCGAGGGTAGAGATTAGATACCTGAGTTATGGGGATGCGTTCCCTATTTATTTGTTTAATATGTGAATTGTGACTTGTATTACCAACAAAGGTATTCTCGTCCCTTCAGTGATTATGGGCCTAGCAAGGCTATGGGCTAATATGTGAGGCTTAGTTCCAAGTGAGGGTATTTTGCCTAGTAGGGATGGAAATGGATCGGGTTCGGGGCGAGTGGTGCTTCACCCGCATCCATCCGCTCCACCCGCATCCATCCATCACCCGCATCCATCCATCCGTCATCCACCGGGTGAACGAGTGGGTCGGGTGGTTAGCGGGTGATGAGATATATAACAATTAAAAAATTTAATAAAGTAAGTAAATAAACATGTGTAATTGATAATATGGATGATGGGTGGGTGTTAAGCGGGTGATGGGTCGAGTGACTGTTGAAAAAAAAAACTGCCGCATCTGACCAGCATCCATCACCCGCTTTACTCGCCACCCGCTTTTCATCCGTTTATTTCGGGTTTTCACCCGTTTAATAAAACCGGATTAAGCGGATGATGGATGATCCATCATCCATTTCCATCCCTGCCTGGCCACATGTTATTGGGCTCGTCATATTATTATGGGCCCAAACAATATACATTATAGCTCGGCATGTGTTATATATATAGTTCAAAAAAAGATATACAAAAGATTGCAACACAAGAGTACAACTCTTCAAGACTTCAACTAACACCAAGAAAATAAAATTACTCAAATCTAGTTGGAAACCCATACAATGTGATCCTCAGGCAAAAAGTGGCAAATAGGAACACTCCCAGGCTTTACATTAAGAACTTGGAATGCCAAGTGTTTTGGGTTCCAATCGCTTGTATCTCTATGACAAATCGCCATTGTCTTGAACGTTGATCCATTTGTACTCATCAAGGACACCATATATGCAGATGTGCCCTTACTCTTATGGCAATAGAACACAGCATACGCATATCTCTGTTTGTGGCACACTATGGCCTCATTATCTTCGGCCACCTTTCGCATTGATAAAATTGTGTACTTTTGGACCTTGTCGTCGACGTTTCGAGCCTCCGTAGACATGGCTTTAACATTCTTCCCTAGGGTGTTTTTCGCGTAATCAATCAAGGATTCTAAAGAAGTTGTGCAATACTTTTCCTCCCCTTGTATCCCCTTCTCCTCGCACCCTCTAATTGTTTCTTCAATTATCTTAGCTTCCTCAGTGTTTGGTTCAACCAAAAACTCCTTAAGAATCGCCGATAATTTACTAGACGAAAAAGGTAAAGATTTCGCAACATCTCTTGGCAAAAATGTTGCTGCATTAGTAGTTTTAGTGAAGTGCAAGCTCATTAAGTGTCTAGGTTTCATGTCTTTCTCTAAGAAAAATAAAGAACGAGCTTGATCAGTTTTAACTTGGCCTTTATGAGGATATCTATAGTCGAATGGATTAATGCCAGGATGTACATGTACATAAACTGGCTTCTGTTTTGTGCCCGCATTAACTTCAACTCCTCTCATCATATTAACTCCTACCTTAGCTCCTCCTTTTCCTTCTTTTGCAGTGTCTACCGCAACTCCGTTTTGTGCGTTGACGTCGACGTCGGTGTGCCCTTTTCCGGCCCTCCTAGAGTGTACTCCAACGCCTTGTACTGGGTTAACATGAACATGTGTGTGGCCTCTTCTATCTGATTCTTGGGCTTCCCTAGCATTGCCATAGTCCTCATCTTGCCCTATGCTTACAGGTGTGCTTTGGTCTTCTATCCATTTAGCAATTTATAATTGGAAAAAGGAAAAAAAAAACCATATATTAAAAATTAGGAATGTTTTTTTACGTAAACTAAGCTATAGAGTTGAGTTTTTTCAAATAACCATCTTATATACTTCCTCCGTTCCATAATAAGTGAAACACTTACTATTTTAGAACATTTCAAAATAAGTGAAACATACCTTAAATGGAAAAAGAATGTGACAAAATGACAAGAGTACCCATCACAAACTTGTGTGGTTTGCTTTTCTCTCTCCTCCTTTTGATAATGAAAAGGGTATTTTATGACTTTTTGGCTTTTGAAAGTGATGTTTATTAAATCTTATGCCAAATCCCTATGTTTTACTTATTATGGAACGGAGGAAGTAATACTTTTATGCAAGTAACCATTTTATAAGATTATTTTTATTTAGGTTATTATTGCATATATATGTGTTTTTGCATTTTCTATATTGTACTTCTAATATAATTTTTATTCCGAGTTGAATTCATTATTTGTTCTATGTAATTCCGATCCCCATCATTAAGTCAACATTAAGTTTACCGTTAGTTTTTTATTATTTTCAATAGTATGGTGTAATATGCAACTGTGCATTAGAATTAAGAACGGCAAAGCACAAACAAGTGACACTCTGCTCAAGCTTCTAATACACATGTTTATAATCTCATTTAAAAATATTAACAATATGTAATTACTAAGATTCATACACATGACCTTAATTTGAAATAAAGTGTGAGTGTTTAACCACTAATCCACTACAATTTCAATGCTTAATGTTTCAAAGTAAAACATAATAAAATCTTATAATTATATGTAATCATAAAGACATAGACAAGTTTTTTGATCTCTAACACTTTTATTAAGCAATAACATTCTCTTACCCTAATTCCATTGCAATTGTTATTTTTATCCCCAATTCCTTAAAAGTTTTTTTTAAACAATTTATCATGTCATAACGTCCATTTTTCAATTTTGTACTAAACATAATATTAAGAAAAGTATGAGATTTATGAATAATAATATATTTGATAATTTTAACTGATCCGCTGCATCGTCCGGGACAAATCACTAGTTAAAGAACTAATACCTGGCGTAGGCAATGAATTCATGACAGCCGCTGGCATGTCAGCATTTGGCAACATTCTCTTCCAATAAATTTCAGGTGGTAGAGCTGCCTGACCAACAATTACAGCAATCTGAGAAAGAAAAACAATTCTTTGTCAGTCACATAGAAAGAAAAATTTAAGAGAAAATTTATAATACTATCTATCTTTAATTTATAAAATAAGTTTAGCTTTACATTAATTTTGAAATAATCCCAACTTTAAAAGGCATTTTTAAAAGGCCGGCTAAAGTTGGGAGTTCCAATATTATCTTCTACGTAGTTAATTTGCATATTTAAATGCAAAAGTGGGTACCCATTTATAAGAAGGTGCAAGAACGAGTGAAAAAAAGAATTAGTGTATTGAACTTACAAAAAGAAAGGCGAGGCTTGTTATAGTTTGAACCTCCATCGGAATATTATAAAATTTAAATTTTCCGAAAGAATAGTGATGGTAGCAAATGAAATTAAGCAGTCTTTCAATAGATGAAGAGAATAGAAGTGAAGGATATTGTATTTATAATTCGAAAGTTAGTAAGATGATCAATTTTTTTGTGCATTTTTTACGCGTCATCGCGAGTTAATGCATCATGTAGAAGTGAACTTAATTAAGGTTTGATGTTTTGTCAACTATATAAGTTTACTAATAATAAATGAATGTGAAGAAAGAAAAACATATAGAAGCAAGAAAAGAGGAGAGCTAATACACATATATGGTTTCTATATGCATCTCCAATTAAAAACTGACAACACATCACTCATAGATAAAATCGGAGGAAAAAAGTGAAATTTTTTGAGGGAACTATTTAGGGACATGGAAAGGGACCTTTTAGAGGAAACTTTTGAGCATGACCATCAATGATTAAGTAAAAATGTCACTAATTACTCTCTATCATCAACTTTCTTACTCATTCTCAAAAACTTTGTCATAATTAATAACCAATTTCACCAAATTAGATACGTACATTTCACTAATTAGTATATGATATCATCCTGATTTCTCATACTTATTCTTTTATCTATACTTTCTCTTTTTTCTTTTCACCATTTGACATTTAACCATGGTTGATCAACCAATTTTGATAATATTTTTTCACCGTTACATAAGAAAAAGCATAGTAAAGTCGTATATTATTCTATTCCTCTAAATACATATATATTTTCAAATACCAACTATTTATAACTTATAATTTTATGAAATTAGATATCATGAATCATGATGGTCAACTAAGCGTGTTCGAGAATGTGAAAAGGTAAACAGTGCAACAAAAAGAATATAGAGGAATAGGGGTACTTATCGATCGAGCCGAGCCGGAACTGATCTTGTTAGTTCGGCTTGTGTTCGTTTAAGTTTATTCGACCTCGAACCAATCTCGCAACTTGACGAACTGAGCTGTGACCGAGCCGGGCTTTGACCGAGCGTTGACCGAGCCGTTATCGAACTGTTCACGAACAAGCTTGACCTGTTATTATCTTTAGTTTACTCGTCTTGTTTATATTTCTTTTTTAAAAAAATTTATTTTTTGAGTTTATTCTTTGATAATAAAATTATTAACTTTTTATTTGTGTAATATCTACAATGAATATATTTATGTATACATACATAATACATACTCCCTCCGTCCCACAATAATCTGAACACTTTCCTTATATGTTTGTCCCAAATTAGTTTGAACACGCCCATTTTTTGCATGGTCCCACTATTAATATATTATTTGTTTTACACATCTTTGTGATACACTCTACTTTTTATCAATAAAAATTTACCCAACTTTCTCTCTCCTCTAATAAAAAATACCCCACCAACTCCTATCACATCTTCTTTTTAAATAAAATAATATTAGATAACTACACTACAACTTATCACCTTAAATTACGTGTCCCAACAAGTGTTCAGATCTTTCTGGGACGGAGGGAGTAATTTCCTTATATAAAAAGGTAATCAGGCATGTTCATGAGCTTTTCGAGCCGAGCTTGTCATAACTCACCTCGGCTCGTTAAGGTCTCGAGCCGAACTCGAACTCGAGTCGAGCCACAACGAGCTGAGCTTTGACCGGATTTTGATCGAGTCGAGCTCGAACTGTTCACGAACACATCAGGCTCATTATCACCCCAATCGAGGAAGCACATTACAGATATTATAAACCCTAAGAGCGAGGATGGGAGGAGGCGACATGCATGTCTAGTCCAGGGAAGAACCAGGATGCTAAGAGGATGGATTTAATAAAGCTGGATATGGGTAGAACTTGTATGCTGAAAGAAATTTATGGGCAATTGGCAATGTGGAAGCCCAGCTGCCTAGGAAACAGATTTTGGATTCATAGTGGATGGAGCGTGAAGAAGGATAAAAATACGGGGTGGCCTGTGGCCAAATATCAATAGGAATTGCCGAATTGGTTGGGTTTGTTGGGCCCACGAGTCCACCAACAGCTCCACCATTAGTATGATATTGTCCGCTTTGGGCCTAGCCCGCACGGATTTATTTTTGGGCTCCTTCCCAAAAGGCCTCATACTAATGTAGTTGGTGAACTCTTATAAACTAGGTGACTTCTTCTTATCTCTCCGATGTGGGACTTGGGATGTATACCCAACAATCCTCCCCTCAGACCAAGGACCACAAGCCTCCCCTCCAACGATAATCCGTCTATCATCTTGTATTGCCGCCAACCTGCGGAACACGCCGCCTGACCACCATAATATCAGGAGGACTTTCGACACAAGGCACCAAACACAGATTTCCCATCGCGAGGTCACACTGAGAGCTAACCACATCTCCTTACATCTCATGCACTATGCCTCTGACATGTCCATGCATTGACTTAACTGAGTCACCCATCTTTGAGAACCATACAGAATACCACCAAAGACTTGCACTCACGCCTTAGAGCTATAACCGCTCTGCACCCTGCGTACTCCAGCAAGCCGACCATGGGGTCCACCATTGTATGCGCGTTCTCCCAGCCGAACCGTCGGCTCTGATACCACTTGTTGGGCCCACGAGTCCACCAACAGCTCCACCATTAGTATGATATTGTCCGCTTTGGGCCTAGTCCGCACGGATTTATTTTTGGGCTCCTTCCCAAAAGGCCTCATACTAATGTAGTTGGTGAACTCTTATAAACTAGGTGACTTCTTCTTATCTCTCCGATGTGGGACTTGGGATGTATACCCAACAGGGTTTTACTCCCGCACGAGTCAGGAATGATTCACGCACTCTGGTAAAGTGCAGGCAAACTCACCGCTCCATGCTGAATTGTTGGGCATCTGGAGCGTCATAGAGGAAGCTCGTAAATTCAATTGGGCTACTAGCATATGGATTGACTCCAAGGAAGTTGTCCTTCATCTTAGAAATATGGACCTCGGTGATAAGTTCCTTAAGCAACTTATTAACTAATATGGTTGTTAGCTTTCTCGTTACCTTTTTTCGAATGTAAGAAAGTTTCTAGAAAGGAGGTTCACCCAGGATCACCACCTAGCCATCAAAAGCAGGATGGGTCTTTCAATTTTATGAGTGACAAAAGACTATAATATTTGATGTTGCAAAACAATTTATTATTTATTTGGACTTTATTTACACAATAAGTGATATAGTTTACTGGTAAATGTGATGAAATTCTAAGTAAATGGTTAGGGTATCAAATCCTCTTGCATAACTTTTTTGGGTCATTAAAAATAGGGGAATTTGTCAGAAACAACCTATAATAAGACACTTTTTGTCAGAAACAACCTTTTAAATTTTTTTTTGTCAAGACAAACCTTAAGCCAAAATATTTTTGTCACCTTAAACCTTTGGCCGGAAAAAGACCCTTGACTTAGTTTTTAGGCGTTGACCATCCCAGCCCCACCCACGAAACCACCCCCACCCCACGAAATCGCCCCCTCGCTTTCCCCCCACCCTCGAAACCACCACTTTCTTCCCCCCACCCTCAAAACCACTCCCTCCTTCCCATTCTCCCACCTCAAAACGACCCCGACCCCTCCCTCCACCCTCAACCGTGCCCCTCAAACCCTAAATCCACACCCGAACAAACCTAAACGACTAAACCCTGGGAAGGGGTGGTTTCTGGGTGGGGGGAAGTGAGGGTTGGTGGTTTGAGGGTGGGGGGAAGAAAGCGGTGGTTTCGAGGGTGGGGGAAAGCGAGGGGGCTGATTTCGTGGGGTGGGGGGTGGTTTTGTGGGTGGGGCTGGGATGGTCAACGCCTAAAAACTAAGTCAAGGGTCTTTTTCCGGCCAAAGGTTTAATGTGACAAAAATATTTTGGTTTAATGTTTGTCTTGACAAAAAAAAATTTAAAAGGTTGTTTCTGACAAAAAGTGTCTTATAAAAGGTTGTTTCTGACAAATTTTCCTTAAAAATAAAAATGGAGGTGTTATATATATGTCAAAGCTTATATGGGGTCATGTCAATACATAATTAGAGATGATATATAGCGGGATGCAATTGTTTTCTACACGTTTTAATATATTTGTATAGATTTCTGCTAATATTACTCTTGATTTAGGCCTAAACTCCTTCAATAGCTTACAAGTCAAAACTAAAATTATACTGCTCCCTAAACATTATTATACTACATTTATTTCTAATTAATCGTTACACTTTCACTTTTCACGCATGCTGATACAAATGTTTGAACACTAATAGTTCTAATTTTGTATTTGTAAATATCATAAAAATTGATATCATGACTATATTTTTCCTTACCCATAAATCACAAATGATAGTCAAATTGAGATTTATAAATATTGCCAAATGTATATATTATATAGAAACAAAGGTAGTAATTCAGAATATTTATCATCATAAACCATGTATATGTAAGCGAGTCTGTGTCGTGTGCTTGCACTTGGAGCGTGTGAGCATGTGTAAGAATTTGTACACATTAACATCTTACAAACACATTTTTTTGTGAAGAGCTACATTATTAAAAAAAAATATTGTTAGAAACTACTATTTAGAGCCAAAGCATCATAAGAAGGTACCTTTGCCTTGATTTCGACCATTGACCTACTTTTATGATGTTGACTTTTTTTTCTATTTTTTCCCTTTATTCACCCAAAATCTTCATTATCGATTCAAAATCAGGGTATGGTTGTTTGGCAAATTTCGGAGAAAATGAAGAGAAAAAAAGAGGGAAAAGGAAAGAGTCAACGTCGAAAATGGTGGTCAACGGTCGGAATCCAACTAAAGGTTGCTTCTAACAACATTTTGCTTTAAAAGGTATTTTTTACCTCATTCTATTTTATCAAGTACTCCCTCTGTATTTTTTTATCTTTCCTACTTTGACTTTGCACGTTTGTCAATACACTTATTCAACCTTAAATATCTTTCATTACATATTAGTAAACATTATAATGATTGAATATTAATAAACTACTCATTGAGACGAATCAAACAAGACCCCACATGACTATACTTTTTCTTATATATTGAGAAGAATTTAAAAGATTCTCTCTAATTGTAAATAGTGTCAAAATTCCAAGTGAGAAAGATAAAAAAATACAGAGGGAGTACTTCATAAAAAAAGTTTTCGTAAGATAGTTCCTCCCCTTCACAAAGAATGCAACACTTGAGTATTCACGGTGTCCAATGCACAACTTTGACCATGAATATCTTTAATTACTATTAATAAAAATCATCAAAAAATTATATTTTGAAACTACACATTGACATGAATTTAGGAAGATCTCACATGACCATGTTATTATTCATAAACTGATGGAAATTCGTGGTCAAAGTTTATAAAATTTGACTCTAACGATGCAAGTGAGTGCATTCATTTTAAAGCGGAGGGAGTACTAAACAAATTTTCCATATAATAACAATGATATATGACTATGATATATGTATTTTTTTTTTATAACAACTGATTCTCAACCATACATTGTAAACATGCATGTAAGATACTTATAGTACAGGCAAAATAAAAACAAAACAAACACAAGAAAGAGCAACACGCGTATTAAGACTCTTTAAACCACACCAATAACATAAAACTACTATCTCACAACATAATTCTAATTGGAAACCCATACAATGTGATCCTCAGGCAAGAAGTGGCAGATAGGAACATCTCCAGGCTTCACATTAAGAACTTGGAAAGCCAAGTGTTTTGGGTTCCAAGCGCTTGTATCTTTATGACAAACCGCCATTGCCTTACCCTTTGATCCATCTGCACCCATCAAAGACACCATATATGCGGACGTAGCCTTGGCTTTGTGGCAATAAAAGACAGCATACGCGTACTTCTGCTTATGGCACACCGCGATTTTATTGTCTTTGTCCACCTTTTGTACGTCTGTAATTGTGTACTTTTGGACCTTGTCGTCGATGTTTTTAGCATCCGTAGACATGGCTTTAACATTCTTCCCAAGGGTGTTTTTTGCGTAATCAATCATGGATTCTAGAGAAGTTGCACAATGCTTTTGCTCGCCTTGGATGCCTTTAGCCTCACATTCTTTGATTGTTTCCTCAATCATCTTAGCTTCTTGGGAATTCGGCTGAATCGAAAACTCTTTCAAAATTGCCGATATCTTATTGGAAGAAAAATCTAGCGATTTTGCAACCTCTCTTGGTAGAAATGTGGCTACATTTATGGTTGAAGTGAAGTGCAAGTTCATTGAGTGTCCAGTTTTCATGTCCTTCTCTAGAAAAAATAAAGCACGAGTTGGATCATCATGAAGTTGGGCCTCAGAAGCTGCATAATTGTAAGCGAAAGGATTTGGGCCAGGATGTACTGCAACATAGACAGGCTTCTTTTTGGGCCCTGCTCTAACTATAACTCCTCCTTTCCCAACTCCCACATGGGCTCCTCCTTTTCCTGGTTTCCCAGTAGATACTCCTACTCCACCTTTTGGGCCGACATTAACATCGGTGTGCCCTCCTCCGGGCTTCCCTGTGTGTACTCCAACCCCACTTTTTGGGCCAACATTGACATTTGTGTGGCCTCCATTGGGCTTCCCTGTGTTTACATTGACCCCTTTGTGAGGCCCAACTTGTACACTGGTCCCTCCACCTCCGTGCTTGGCTCCACTAGTTATGACATGGACCCCACCTTTTCCAACGTTCACCGATGTGCTTTTGTCTTCCATGTATTCTGCATTTTATAATATAAAAATGAAAAAAAATTAATATGCAAAATAAGTATTGCTTTTATTAAACGTATCAAAAGTACTACGAATATCAATTTTTCCTAATTTTTTCTAATATGTGATTAAAGATGTTAATCATACAAAATCTGCATTGGCAAACGTAAAATGTGAATAGGAAATTTTTTGTGGAACAGAGGGAGTTACTACAAATCTCCATAAGTTTTGAGCCTTTGATTTTAACAGTTTGTGTTACTTGATTTAATTTTGTGAGTTACTGACCTTTGGGACTTAGGACTAGGGAGTATTACTATAATTTTGTGACAGTAATAATAGATTATACTATGACTTCGATGTAACACTAACTAAGAATGAATATAGTTGGATTATACGCGATGATTTTTTTGATTTGGTATTTTTTTATGGTTAAGATGAATAAACTTTTTGACGGGGCTCGCATGCGGCCTACTCAGCGCCCATTCTCGCACAGGGCTAGGGCCCATTCTCGCACAGGGCCCTACTCAAAGGCCCATGTACTTGGAAGGAGGAGGAAATTATGAGATAATCCTCCTCCAAGTGTCTCTTAATTGCCTGGTGGGATTCGTACCCCTTGTCC
Organism: Beta corolliflora; assembly: GCA_947648045.1. Lineage (NCBI taxonomy): Eukaryota > Viridiplantae > Streptophyta > Magnoliopsida > Caryophyllales > Amaranthaceae > Beta > Beta corolliflora. The sequence continues at coordinate 143,858 of CANSZD010003843.1, forward strand.
TTGATGTCATGAGTTGGAATTTCTACCAAGTGAGTGTTTTTCATTTGGTAATGAATGTGTTTTAAAACTTATGGATTTGCCACTGCTTTAAAACAAGAAGTTTAAACTAATTAAACTTGTTTCAAACCCTACTATGAGATTAGAATGCATAAAATACTCCTCCAAGGGTATTTATCAATGAACAGATAACGATAGGGGATCATGGAGACGGTGATCTACAAGGATACCGTGGAAATTGTGAAAAAAAAAGGTTAAAGGACACCATATAGATTTTCAATAGGGGTAAAACGTACGGAAACCATATTACTGACCCAAAAATACAAGTTACTATTTTCAGATAAACTAACATAAGAAGTACTACCTTCGTTTTCGAAAGATCCTCCCTCTTTGACATTTTTCACTATTCACAAATTTCACTTTGACCATTGTTTGTGATTTATAAGTAAGAAAAATATAGTCGTGTAAAAGCTTGTTAGATTCGTCTTAATATGTATTTTATCAATATATACTTTTTTATAATTTTCACAAATACATGATTAGAGATATAAGTGTCCAAAGTTTTGCATTGACATGTGTGAAAGTGGGATAATCTTTAGGAGCCGGAGGGAGTACTACACTCTATTAAAAAGAAGTACTACACACTCCCTCCATTCTTGAATGATCTTTAGAGATTACTATTCAAGTGGTCAAAGTGTGTACGTGGTTAACATATATCATCTTGTGAGCTTCTGTTCGATTCTTGTCAATGTATATTTTTAGAATATTAATTTTTTATAATTTTAAAATTATTTTACTATAGAAGATAGTACAAGTTTTCAAGGAAGTGCATAGAGAACACACAAAACACCAACAGGAAGATCTTTAGAAAACGGACGGGTACAAATTAAAAAAAAAAAAAAATACAACTCTTTCCAGGAATATATAATGTTGAAGAACCAATACCAGGCTTAGGCAATGAAATCTTGACAGCTTTTGGCATGTCAGTATTTGGCAACATTTTCTTCCAATAAATTTCAGGTGGTAGAGCAGCCTGGCAAACCACAAGAACAATCTGAAAAACAAAAAGATATGTATACAGAGATTAGATCACCTAAAAGAGAATTATTAGAGAATATTTTTAACACTTCTCAACTTTTACTAGTCTTCGTAAAATAATCCCAACTTTAAGTTAGTTCAAAATAATCTCAAATTTGACACACATCTTAGAAAGACCAAGCTGAAGTTGGCATTTACTACAAAATTCTCCCACTTGTTCATTCTATTTAAATCTAGATCATGTGGTTACCTATTTAAAGGCCCATAAATAAATTAAAATGGAGTGAGAAAAATAGTGTATTGAACTTACAGAAAAGAAGGTGAGGATTGGTAGAATATGAAGCTCCATTTGAATATTACAGATACAGAATCTTAAAAAGATTCAAAAGAGAAAAACTGGAAGAAATTATCTTGCTATAGATGAAGAGAATAAAAGTGAGGGATCTTATATTTATAATATGATAAAGTTAGTAAGAAATTTGTTATGGTCTAAAAACAGTGAAAAATATGCTTCCTGTAAAAGTGACACATCATCGAGGAAATTAATGTTTTCTCAACTAAATAAGTCCGCTTGTAAGTTGTAATGAATGAATGTGACGAAAGCAAACGGATGGGAGCTACAAAAAGAGAGGGTGTGTGTGTGTGTAAGATACTGTACTTTAGAAAGGAAATCATGAAAATTAATTGGAGTGGCTAGTTTTACTGCATTAATATGTGTAAGCGGGGTGGCTTCTTTAGACTTTTAGATGAATTTGAAGTTGGAACAACCAACTAAGAACTAACTACAAAGATTTATTAGCAGATTTAAAAGGAGGTTGAGATGTTACATACTGAGATGTCCACCTCGTCTATGTACTCTCAGTTTCTTTTTTATTGTATTTGATATATGTAGCCTAAGCACCGAAAATGAGCACTAAATGCATTTTCTAAAAGGAAAATTTGACAAGAGTAATCCCAAATTTGTGCATATTCTTTTAGATGTTCCTTGAAAGACCTAAAACTACGTCTTTCTTAAGATTTTTTGCACATTTGTCACACTCTCATTAAAAAAATTTAGGATTTTTTTATAATAACCACCTTATGTTTTACCCATTTTGAGAATAACTACCATATACTTCTTTTTTTGTATTATACCACATTAACTTTACTAACTTCTTAAATTTCACCACCACTTAACATTTTTCGTACAAAATTTTGTTTCCCCCTTTTTCTTTCTCTCAATCCCTCCACGATATGTCTGGATAATCTTTGAAATTTCATCGTAGATTGAATTACAAAGTCAATATATGAATTTTCCCTCTCCTAATTGTAGATTTAGTTGGAAGAATTTTGACAATTGAGAGAGATTGGACAAGGTTTGAGGAGTATTTGAAGAATCATGAAGTTATAGGATGGAATTGAGGGAAATTAATAGGTGGGGCCACGTTGGAAGGAAAAATAGACGAAAAATATTAAGTGGTGGTGAAATTAAAGAAGTTAGTAAAGTTAAGGTGGTAAAATAAAAATATGAAAGTATAAGGTGGTTATTTTCAAAGTAGGTAATTAAAACATAAGGTGGTTATTATCAAAAAAATCCAAAAATTTATTACATTGTCACATGGGTGGACTAATGATTGACAAAGTTATTTTTTCCATTAGTACCGCATTATACTATTTCCGTTCTTTTCTATCGCAATGGGTTTGAGACTCGTTTTTAAGGAAGTGGATAGTTTAGCATAAAAGTATCCCTTTAATTAACTAGAATAGGAGAGAAATTAATCCTTAATAAAGTAAAAAGCAACTTTATATGAGGCAAAGTAAGTAATTAATGATGTATTTAGTAAGATAAAGTAAGGAAAATATTGTCAACTAAAGTTGCTTTTTTTTTAACAAAAGTGGAATTGTTACAATAGATGTGAAACAACTTAAAATGGTAATTATTACAATAGAAAAAGAACGTAAGAAGTATAACCCTATAGAAAACTGATAGGCTGTCGTACACCTGTCAAAAATAATTCCTTCAAAACCTTCTAACAATGTAGTAGGGTAAGTAGGATCGAATCTACAGAGAGATGGTCGTTTTAATCCAGCTTCTAAAGTATAGGAAAACTAAACAAGATCAGAAATATGATAATTAAAGTTCTAAATTAATCAAATTACGAAAATCAAAGTAAAAAGATCTAGGGCAATGGTTCACCATGTTTATACTTACAATCTATCAAAATATCATCAATAGTTCAATTAATCAGATATCTAGAGCACAGGTTAATCCTACGGTCGGGTCTTAACGCTCTCAAATCAACATATGCTAGTACGGTTGCTCAACATAATCAGATTTGCTAATTGTAGGTAAGCCTCTAAAGAGTACTATCTCTCGATCTATGACTCGATATTAGCAATATTTAATCAGACAATTGATCAGATTGCAAGATTAATAATATAAACACTAATCAATTAGAAATATCAAGACTAATCAAACCATGAATAAATATAAATCAACAATCATATCATATAAACATGGATTCTCAAACCCTAGAAAATAAGACTACTCAATCATGAAATAAGTAATAAAATATAAATCTACAAACGAAAGTAAAATTAAAGAAATCAGTAAAAGAGAGAGAATGAAATAACAAAACTAATGAATTAATGAAGAACATGAAAAACTAGGGTTTAAACTAAAGAGAGAGAAAAGAAGAAAACTAAACTAAACCTAAAACTAAGAAATAACGTGATAAAGGAGGTGGTGAGGGGGAGAGAGAGAGAAGACCTATTTATAGGAAAGTAAAAGACTTCATCACACATTAGCAAAGTTAGTCAAACCAAAAAAAAAAATTGAATAAAATCGGATTGCCTCCCGATAAGCGCTGATTTAAAGTCTTGCATGACCGTTTAAGACTAGTAGATCACTCATAATAGTTCAATGCTCTAAGAAGCTTATCATATGTTCCTGCAAACATCTCAGAGCATTTTATATAAGAGTGGAAAGGAAAAATGAAAAAAATTAGTACTAAAAAATTACTAAAACTACAAAAAGAAAAATCAAAGGAAAAATTATATTTACAAGAAGAAGAAAAAGAAAAGTTGTTAGTCTTCTTACATGACTCAAAAGAAGGAAAAGAAACTAACTGTACATGATTTACATTATCATGAGAACCATTCAAAAGGGGAGAAAAAAGGAACGATGGAGGATATAATATAGGAGAAGAAGGAATAAGGTCAAGTTTTTGAGAGAAAGGAACATGAGACTCAAAAATAATAGGTGGTACCGATAAAGACTCATAAATCACCTCACTCTCAACTTGACTTACCTCCAAAGAGGAAACTTCAACCATGGTTTCTTGCTCCTGCAAAACATCCATCATAATAGTCTCTCTCTCAATCTTTTCATCATCCCAATAGCTCTCATTTATTATCCAACCCTCCTCATCATCATAAATAAACGGTTTGGGGCTAGAATTTTGAGCAGATTGACATTCATATTAGGAAGAGGGGTTAAAACCATAAACTAATGTCACATCACACGAAGAAAAATCATGTGAAGTAGACTGACAATTTGAACAATAAGGGGTTGGTGTCATGTAAGTTTGGGGTGAAAGAGCAGATGAAGACATCTCCCACTCATAAGTATCCCTAGCCAACCACACAATTAAATCCCAACAATAATCAGGTGATCGGAATAGAAATTCCCCATTAGACATAGATTCTACCACCATTCTAGTTTCTTCATTTAACCCCTCATAAATCACTAGGCACATATCCCACAGTTCAATTCCATAATTAGGACCAATATAATCACCAAGCCTATGATAGTATTTCCAAAACGCTTCATTCTCATACTGAGGAAAAGAAAAAATTGCTCTAGAATTACTAGCATGTACATGGGGTTCACAAAACATATGAGGTAATTCAAGAGAACTCATGCAAAAATTGGGAGGATTTTGATATGATGCATCAAAACTGTAAACATGAGAATCCCAAGAATTATTACTATGTTGCCTAGCAAGAGAATTATCCCCATCATCAAAATAGCATGACTCCATGATACAAAAAACTTATTAAAAAAAATAAAAAAATAATTCACAAAAGGGAAAAAAAAAATATATATATACAGTTTAGTCTCACCAAATAATAAAAACTAAATAAAACTATACCGTCTCCCCGGCAACGGCGCCAAAATTTGGTAGGCTGTCGTACACTTCTCAAAAATAATTCCTGAAAAACCTTCTAAAAATGTAGTACACAGAGAGATGGTCGTTTTAATCCAGCTTCTAAAGTATAGGAAAACTAAACAAGATCAGAAATATGATAATTAAAGTTCTAAACTAATCAAATTACGAAAATCAAAGTAAAAAGATCTAGGGCAATGGTTCACCATGTTTATACTTACAATCTATCAAAATATCATCAATAGTTCAATTAATCAGATATCTAGAGCATAGGTTAATCCTACGGTCGGGCCTTAACGCTCTCAAATCAACATATGCTAGTACGGTCGCTCAACATAATCAGATTTGCTAATTGTAGGTAAGCCTCTAAAGAGTACTATTTCTCGATCTATGACTCGATATTAGCAATATTTAATCAGACAATTGATCAGATTGCAAGATTAATAATATAAACACTAATCAATTAGAAATATCAAGACTAATCAAACCATGAATAAATATAAATCAATAATCATATCATATAAACATGGATTCTCAAACCCTAGAAAATAAGACTACTCAATCATGAAATAAGTAATAAAATATAAATCTACAAACGAAAGCATAATTAAAGAAATCAGTAAAAGAGAGAGAATGAAATAACAAAACTAATGAATTAATGAAGAACATGAAAAACTAGGGTTTAAACTAAAGAGAGAGAAAAGAAGAAAACTAAACTAAACCTAAAACTAAGAAATAACGTGATAAAGGAGGTGGAGGGGGAGAGAGAGAGAAGACCTATTTATAGTTTTTACAAAACCGGCTAAAAAAGGCAAAAATAAACATTCCCGAAAAACCGCCCGGTCGACCGAGCCAAACCGCCCGGTCGGGCGACGTTGTCTTGAACTTACGAGCAAAGGAACAATTTCGCCCGGTCGGGCGTGCAAACGATTTTGGCTCCTTCCTCGCCCGGTTGACCGGGCGGACATGCCTTGGACTCTGAAGAAAATTTTGCCTCGCCCAGTCGACCGGGCGGGAAAACTGCGATTTTGCGTCAACTTGCGATGGCAGTATCTCTTAAACCAGAAGTCCATTTGGGGCATGTGACCTATCGTTGGAAAGACCTTCAAGTCTAATTTCCAACCCAACTATAATTTCTTGATTCTAAGAAGCACATCAAAAGTTATGATCAAAAGAGTAGACATGACTCCTTTTTTCATATTTCTTCTAATGATTTTCCGCTTCGTTTTCGCTCAAACTCGTACTATGACATATCCATACGATCCTTATGCATCGTATCTTCTTTCTAACTGCTCATAATCCTCAAGTTTAGCTAAATATACTCCAAATACGTTCTCATTACCTGAAATTCATCAAAAATAAGAAAACATCCCGAATAGGAGTAGAATAACATAACTTAAGAATATGATGAACCTAAATATGAATCTAAATGCTCTAAAATGCAACCTAAATGCACCTAAAAACTATATATATATATATGACATATCAAAAACTCATTTCTTCTAATGTGATAGAAAGTAGGGGAGAAAGACTTTTAAAAAAAATGATTTTAAGCAATAATGAAGTGATAGAAAGTTCACTATGTAGCACTATATAAAACTTGAGATATGTTTTGAGAGTTTGTCAAACTTCGGATTAATTTTGTTTCATCCCCAAACTTGGGATTTAATATATTGTTGTCAATTTTCCTTCCCTAAGAATATTATTAGTTGAGAAATATGAATTACTCATCAATTAGTGCTATTTATCTTAATTATTGCTTAATATTTCTATGCAATGTCTAGTTTTTTTTATAAGCATCTCTATGCGCTGCATATATCATTTTCCTTCTTCCTGCAGTCAGTTGGCCTAGGGAAGGTATGCTAAAAGAAAGAAGTCTTCGTCGAGAGAGAAACAACGCCGCTCACCAAAACTATTAATTTTAGGTGCCCATTCTTGTGTAAACTTCTTGGGATTATTTGATATAAACTTCTCGTGTGTACTGCTCTTGAAAAGTTGATATAGCTCTAAATCAAGGATTTAGAGTTTGCAGAGTGTGTTTGTTTTTATTAATTTGATTGTAAATTTTCTTTCCATGCTTCATTCGGTTGGACAAACAATATATTAATGATAATGATTATTTTTGTAGAAAATATTTTTTTCAAGGAAAAACACAAGTGTAGCTTAGTTTATTGTTATTTGATTTCTTGTATGAGAAATTCGGAAGAAAAAGCAGAATGCAATGGAACATGGGCGATGAGGGATAGGAGGAAGGGGAAGAGTAGGGAAGAAAATGTGATTTCTCTAGGAGAATACTTTTCACGGTTGGAAAAAACTATTTCTAATCAATTGGAATACTATTTTACAACCATCACAAATCAAATAAAGAAATATGGATAACCATTTTATAAGAAAAAAGGTTGACATCCAATTAAACACACTCTTAGGATTGAACGCAACAAAGGAAAAATTAAGAACATAAAAGAGTTTATAAATGATCATGAAATAGGGATAAATGATACAAGTCTGTTGAGAAATGACATAGAAGTCAGTAATAATGATATAAAACAGGATAATAATGACATAAAATTGATTATAGATGACATGACACAAATTTAAAAAAGACATGAAACAGCTTCAAAATGATATGAAGTACACCAATAATGACATGAAATATACTTATAATGACATGAAACTATTATATTAGTTTGATCATGTAAGATGTTATATAATAATATGTTACACACGTAAGATGCTTAATCTCATACTTCGTTTTAAATTATAAGATATTTTAGCTAAAAAGATTATTGGGAAATTCTACATGGATACCTCCTATTTTGAAACTTTCTACGCGGTGGAAAAAAGATTGGGTATTTTCTCAAATACCCTGTGTTATTGTTTTAGAAAAAAAAAGTGACAACAATGAGCATATTACATATAATATTTCGTTAACTATTTATTTATAAAAAATTTTACTAGCTTTTTCTTTTAACTAATTAAAAATTGGTATATTGGTACTTATTTCGACCGGATTCTCGTGATTAGTGTCCCATAAGGACGGTTGACGGAGTCCGTAAAAGACGTCGTTTTTGAGGCTAAATAAACCTTTTAGTTTGGCTCGGGATGCTTACTGTGAAATTTGGCATATAGGTACTTATTTCGATCTGATTCTCGTGAAGTGTGCCCCATAAGGACGGTTAGCGAAGTTGTTTTCTTCACGAAACATCGTTTTTGAGGTCAAAACACCTTTTTGTTCGGCTCAGAATGCTTACTGTGCAAATTGACATATAAGTACTTATTTTGACCAGATTTTCGTAATTCTGCCAATGCACGAGGTAAAACTAGTGGAAGTGATATTAGAAATCTAAAATAATTGACTATTGTAAAAAATCAAAGTCCTAATAGTATTCTAACACAAATGCATTCAACCTGATTTCAAACTTTTCTCATATTTCTTGGTCAAATTAAAAGATATTCCATAATAATGATCTTAGCTCAATATTTTAAGAAATTTATCTTTAATGTATTTTTCAACTTGTTTCGATACAAAGATTATAATTTATAAAATTATATATTAAAAGTTATAAGCATTTTACTCTTCTATGTATCTGCATCTTCCAAAATTTTATTTATTTTATATTAAAATTCTAAAATCACAATGTAATATTTTAGATGGTACGACAAATAGCGTCAATGACTTTTGAATTCTGTTTTATATATTAGTTACTATATGATAACTAAATTAGGTGTTACAAACTCAGTATTTTTTTGTGTGCAGGGACATTCAAACTCAGTATTAAACTATTAATAAAAGAAGGGAAAAACAAACTTCGAAGTCATCATGTCGATTTTATTTTCTAGTTTCAAAACCATAATGATAATTCACCTCAATTTGAGACAGATCTACCCACTTCTAGTAAGTGGATTCATGACTTCATGTCGTTTTTTTTCTTTGATTTATTCTGATACGAAATTAGTTTTGGGCCGCTGCCTGCCTATTTTACTAAAGTACCATGAGCTCTGTTCAATGGATTGGTCACGCATACACATCAATGGGCTTGCTGCTACCCTCCAACAACTTGATTATTAGACTGATCAGTTGAGAAGACATTTTTAACAAACAACTACTCATATTTATTATGCCTTTCATCAAAGATTGACATGGTGCAAAAATGTCAACAAAGATACTCCTAAACGTGTTGTTGACAATGATTTGGGTTATACTGTTTTGAAGATACAAATGGGGATTGGGGAGTATGACATTAACGGAAAGGGCTTTAAAAAAGTATTTTGAAGAGTCAAATAAGGCCATATTCAGTAAAAATTAGGCAATGTTTTCTTAACCTTATTTCATAAACTTAAATGATTCTTGTTAGAGACAAATCAGTTCATACCACACTAGATTAGAAACATTCAAATCAGGCCAAATCGAAGCTTATTAGTTCTATTTACTAATCACCAAATACATTTAATTTGTCTTAGTAAAAATAATAATTTACTTTTTGACAACTACATATTAAGAGATTCCGACATGATCTCACATGAATATATTTTTCTTTATAGATTGGTGTAAAAATATGGTCAATTTTAGTAAGACTAAAAGACCTCATCAAACCACATTAGGTTAGAAAAATTCAGACTGGAACAATTCTGATTACAAAAATTCATATTTGAGGTGAGAAGAACATAGCTTTAGCTCTAAAACAAAAGACAAGCATTATATTCAAATTATAAGTATTAAGAAACAAACACATTATTAGTAATAAGATAAGACATGAGTTCTATTCAACTTACTTAGGGCCCGTTCGGTATTATTGTGGTTTTCTGTTTTTTGGTTTTTTGATTTTCAAAGTCATGTGATATATGTCCTATAATGAATAAAAAATTAGTCAAATTTATTGGGAACATGATGATTTTGAAAACTGACAACTAAAAAGTGAAAACCAATTTTTCTGGTTTTTTGTTTTTGGTTTTTAGTTTTCAAAAAAATTGAAAACTGAAAACAAAAAACGATAACGAACGGGCCCTTAATTTATCTAAACTTATCTTATTTACACTTATTGGTTAAGGTGTTAGTACTTATTGGAACTAATTTGGACTTATGAAACTTATAAGAGCATTTGTTAACTTATTAGACTCAATTTTTTTTTTAAATAAGTCGGAATGATTGAATAAAATAGAGTTTAAGTAAATTTTGACCAATCTAAAGTCATACGAGTTGCCTCCTTCCTTTTTGTTGTTCATCCTCTTTACTCCTGTCAAACCCTAATGTCCTTTCTTAGATTTAGGGTTTACCATCATTGAAAATGGGGAGAGGAACGAAATTCACAAGATGAAGATGGGGAGGGGAGAGAAAGGCATGTAGGTGGAAGGAGAGAGAGCAAAATGGAGGTTTAGGATATCATCAATGGAGGATGGTGGGAGAAGAGATGAAGATGATGAAAATGGAGAGGAGAGAGAGAAAAAACCTAATGACGTTAGGGTTTCGTCTTTAGTAAGGGTACGTTGAGCACAAAGTCAAAGTTAAGGGGTATATGAGGAATTCTCCAAATGTGAGGGATAATTTGAGAATTATGTCAAACCTCAGGGGTACCTGAGGAAATTTCCCTTTAATATATATATGCCCCTCCCAAATAAATGACACAATATAAACAATAAAAATGTGTGTGGAAAGACTCAAACCCATAACCTCTCATTTGAAATACAAAGACACTTACCAATTAATCTACAATCTCATATTGGTCTTTATGGGGAAAAAAGTATTTAAAGACAAGATAACATACACCCCGCAATTATTAAATTCAGTAACTGGTAAAGAAATAATAAAAAAAAACTCACAATTACATCTCATTATCCCAAAATGACAATTTAATATCTTAAAACACAAAACCAAATAATTTGAATAGAATAATTTTCTGATGAATCTTTTTTTTTTTATGAAAGTATGATGACTCCTTTAATCTCTTGTATGAGTAATAATGTTCTTTCAAATGACTATCAATCATATGTTTAGCTTTCATCGTCATATTTAATCAAAATCTTGACTAAATTTCCTAGATCAGTAACAAAAAATGGATACAGTCTAAGTTAAAGGTGTTTTTTTTAACTATAATTCTTCAAGTGTGTATCAAATTGATCACTTATCGTCATTTCTTTGTTGTCGAAAGGTTTTACTTCCTCCTTTTTTGAAGAGTTGCAACACAGGGGTATTATTTGAGACGTTAAAAATTCCTTTGTTGCAAGTATTTGAAAACGGAGGAAGTAGTTTAGATTTAACCAAAAATAAATAAATAAAGGTTTTAATTTGGTGATTGTCCCGTAAAATTAGGATTCGATTTTTCTTCGTAATGGAAGATGGCTAATTGGTTCAAATAAATCTATTACATTACTGCAACCATCACAAAATGTGATGTTTCAGGATCACTTTATAATGGTATAAATTCTAATCTCACATTAGTAAACAAAATGACCTGGGACATTGCCCGAGCTAACAACTAATTGAATACTAATGATATTAATGGTCAAAGTTATATCTTGATAAGTATAAAATTAGAGTAAAAAACGTTGAAATAATTAAAGGATGCAAGAATTATTAGGTTATAGCTACACATATAGTTTTATCTCTCTCCTTGTGAAAGATGAGGACTTTGTTTCGGGCAATTCTTTTTCTACAATATATTTAATTCATTGATGGGAATGTGTGAGCTATATGGCAGATGCAAATGTTTTTCCATATAAAATCAATTGAATCATACTCTATAGTTTCCACTACAAAACTATAACAGACCTGTATATAACCCCTTATACATGCAACGCTATATCAAATAGCGATGTGAAAAAGGTTTGCAGAAGTGTTAGATCTCATCGACTATCGTGATTTTTCTACTGTAGAATTATATTTGATCTAATTCGATATTTGTTTCTAATTTTGAGTTATATTGTAGATTTCATATGATTTTAAGTTTATAAATTTATTTTATATAAAAAGGCCTAGATATTCAATTTTCCAGTTGGAAAGATATTTCTAGGATAGATATCAATATGATATCTTAGGTGACTATCTACTCTCTCAAGTGAAAATAGGAAAAAATAGAACAAACCAACTATATATTTTAGAGCATGAAATAATGAATCGAATATATTGGACAAATTCATGATGTCCAAAAAATTATTACAAACCCTAGGATATAGTAGGTAAGATTCACTATACAATTACACAATTCATATAGTGAATTCAGTTGACTAACGTTAACCAACTTAATTATTCTACGCATGCATGTCATAAGAGCCAAAACATGGTAAACTATAAAACAGAGAAGTATATAATTCTACTATATATTCCTTCTATTGTGTTTCTAGTGAGCTTTAACTAAGAGCTTTCGGGATGATTGACCAGATGGTGCGTTTGTTGAATCCGGGCATGTGCACTTTCCAGAAGATGCTTGGTTTGAAGACTTTGAAGAAGAACTACTGGATGCTTGTTTTGAGGCGTGGCTCTTTGATGTTTGACTAGAGAATTGACCAGATGCTTGTGCAGAAGATGATCTTGAAGATTGTCCAGATGAGCTGGATTCTTGGCTCGATCCTTGCCCAGAAGAACTTCCTGAAGATTGCCCAGATCCTTGACTTGATGATGATCCAGAAGATTTTTTGGATGCTTTGCTTGACCCTTGTGCTGAAGATTTTCCTGATGATTCATCCGATGACTTTCCAGAAGTTTGGCTCGATGATTGACCTGAAGACTTTCCGGAATTTTGACTGGATACTTGACCTGAAGACTTTCCGGAAGACTCACCCACTGCTTGGCCTGATGCTGAAGATGATTTAGAAGAACTGCCAGATGCTTGGCTAGAAGATGTTTTGGATGATGCACCAGTTTCTTGATGTGATCCTTTTCCTAAGGCATCATCAGAAACTGGTCCTGATGCTGGGCTTGGTCCTTGTGATGAAGATGTTTCTGAAGATTTGCCAGATTTTTGGTCAGAAGATTTTCCAGAACTTTGTCCGGATGCTTCGCTCGAAGACTTTTTGGAGGATTTTTCGGCCTTTTGACCTGATGCTGAAGATTCACTTGTTCCTTGGCCAGAAGATTTTCCAGATGCTTGATCAGAAGATGTTCTCGAAGATTGACTTGATGATTGTCCTGATCCTTGTGCTGAAGATGTCTTTGAAGACTGGCCAGATGTTTGGTCAGAAGATTTTCCAGAACTTTGTCCGGATGCTTCGCTTGAGGACTTTTTGGTGGATTTTTCGTCTTTTTGACCTGATGATGAAGATTCACTTGATCCTTCGCCAGAAGATTTCCCAGATGCTTGATTAGAAGATGAACCCGAAGATTGACTTGATGATTGTCCTGATCCTTGTGCTGAAGATGTCTTTGAAGACTGGCCAGATGTTTGGTCAGAAAATTTTTCAGATTTTTGTCCGGATGCTTCGCTCGAAGACTTTTTGGAGGATTTTTCGTCTTTTAGACCTGATGCTGAAGATTCACTTGATCCTTGGCCTGAAGATTTTCCTGATGCTTGATCAGAAGATGTTCCCGAAGATTGACTTGATGATTGTCCTGATCCTTGTGCTGAAGATGTCTTTGAAGATTGGCCAGATTTCTGGTCAGAAGACTTCCCAGATGTTTGGTCAGATGCTTGGCTCGAAGACTTTTCAGAAGATTCACCTGCAACTTGTCCTGATGCTTGACTAGATCCTTGACCTTGACTTGAACTTGACGATTGGCTAGTCCCTTGGCTTGATCCGGATGCTTTACCAAAATAGTCAACGTTGTTACCTGCTTGTGCTTGACCCTGGCCAGTCCCTTGACCTGAACCTGATACTTGTCCAGAACCAGAAAATTCCTTTTTTGCACCAAAATTAAATCCACCAGAACCTCCAATTTGATGATTAAAGTTAAGGTTACCCCCTAATTTTGCCTGACCCTGGCCTGATGCTTGGCCTGAACCTGAAGCTTGCCCTGAACCTGAAGCTTGGCCTGAACCAGAAGCTTGCCCTGAACTTGATGCTTGGCCTGAGCCTGAACCTCCAGCATTTCCACCAACATTAATTCCTCCAAAACCACCAACTAGTTTACTAATTTGTGCTTGACCCTGGCCAGTCCCTTGACCTGAACCCGATGCTTGGCCTGAACCTGAGGCTTGGCCTGAGCCTGAAAGTCCAGCGTTTCCACCAAGATTTAATCCTCCAGAACCTCCAAGTTGTTTACTAATTTGCGCTTGACCTTGACCAGCCCCTTGGCCTGAACCTGACGCTTGACCTGAACCTGCAGCTTGGCCTGAGCCTGAAAATCCAGCATTTCCTCCAAGATTAAAACCTCCGGAACCTCCAAATTGATGACCGAAATTGAGATTACCCCCCATTTGTCCTTGCCCTTGGCCTTTGTTGTTTTACATGTCATACACAAGAAGAAATTTAAACAATAAGATATTAGTTATGCAAATTTCAAAGAATGTATGGAATAGATAACATTGTTAAGCTTATGACTAAAATGATTATTTTATGGTATTTTGTATCGCAATGTGCTTGATAATTTCTTATGATCATCTTTACTATATTCATGTTTGTCCTATAAGTTAAAGCGAGAAAAATGTAAAAGGAAACTTAATGTATTCGTCGGATTATTTAGGAGTGGAAAGTGTTGTGAAGGAAAACCATAAAGTATATTTCAAAAAATTCACCTCTATGATGTGCGGCTCCTAGTAATGCACCTGCTATCGGAAGAAGAAAAGTTGCTTCTGTAGCTGTTATTCCTATCTGCATATATTTGAAAATCAAAACAAAGAAAAAAAAATCATCAGTCTTTTATAAGAAAAGAAGAGAGAATAGCTATATAGTTAAAATGATAATGTGCCTTACATAAAGGATAGTGATAATTTGTAGGATGTATGACTCCATTATAACTTATACAAAGAGATTAAGTGCGATAGAAAGAGTTGATGCCTTGATGGAGGATGTATTTTGTTTCTTTTAATGTTTTCTTGTTTTTTTTTTCTTTTTACTAGATTATTTAGATGATAATAAGCTAAGAACTTAAGATAAGTGTATTTTGGTGAGACAATGATAAACAAGGTGGAGTATTTAAAGACCTGGAGAAAGATGACAGTGAATGATCCTGCACCATATGTTAATTTGCGGAAAGTTTTGAAAGGAATGCATGGCTAAGACTATGAACAAATTTAGTTCACAAATATGTAACTGTATTTTATCCCAATTTAGTGACACTTGGTTGATTATCAGAGAAAACAACATTTATGGAGAGCATTATAAGGAATGCCACTTCTCTCTCTTTGAAAATACAAGGGAAAACTAAATTACTATTATTAAGAGAAGCACAAAGAAAAAGGGTTGTAGAATCAACAAAATGGAGTTTAAGCGGATTATGTGTAAACCAATGTGGAGAGTTTTTTTAATTTATTGTTTTCCGCAAGGAAAACTTGGCAGAAACTATCTAATAAAAACGACTTTGTGCAAAAAACTATCTAATAAAAAACTTAGCAGTTAGTTGTTAGAAGATACCAATAGCCCGGATATGATATTTGACTAAAAAATATGGCGTTGACTAGTCATGTGTTATTTTTTATAACCTTTCCCTCCTAATATTTACTGACCCCTTCCCAACTTCACGACATTTCTTTCTTTACATGTATTTTTAACTAGTACTACTCTCTGATTTCCATCTATAACTATTTAAATCATTTTGGTTTAGGGGGTTTGTGTTAGTAGTTAAAAAAATTGATCAATTCATCTTTTGATCTATTTTAAATATAGCGGTTTATCAATTGATTTTTTTTAAATAGGCATTATTACTAGTTATTCATTATTAAGTGAAAACTTCTAGTTCATCACACAAATATAATATCTATACTAATATATTAAAAGGCATTACTAAGAAAGCCTATGTGTCACGTGGCACCTCCTCTAAGGTGCTAATGAAAGTGCTCCATTTCCATGTCAAACTTCTCAATTAAAAAAATAACATTGTGTAGTTACAAGGTATCGAACACATGACTTTGAAATGAAAAGTGAGAGTTTAACCATGAATCCAACATTACATCATTGTTTCAAAATAAAATATAATAAAATCTTATATTTATGTCTCATTAAAAGACTTCTACAAGTAGTTAGATCCGTAACACTTTAATGGTAATAACAAGAGATTGTTATAGACATAAACTCTTAGTCTGGCCAATTTCTTATAGAAAGTTAAGCTATTATTTTCATCTCCAAACTTTTAAGGATTTACTTTTCAAATACCATGCAATTACTTATCATGTCACGACGTCAATTTTTCCTCACTAGACAAAAACTTACGAAAAGTAATAACCCGGGGCATCGTCCGGGATACTCACTAGTTACATACTTATAAGAATGCTAAAGTTGTTCCTTCAAAATGCTAAAGTTGTAATGGAGTTATATATATATATATATATATATATATATATATATATATATATATATATATATATATATATATATATATATATATATATATATATATATATATATATATATATATATCTTTCCCTTACAAAAATAAGAACTTTTAGTATGGTATATAAAACAAAAAGTATGGTTAGAAAATTTCTAAGGATGTCAAGGGGGTGCTAGGATTTAGAAGGTGAGAAAAGTCTTTCACAACAAAAAAAAGGTGGTAAAATAAATTTTCATCATATTATTATATTACAAAGATATATATTATATTCAATCCATACAAGTCCTTATACATAGCTACAACTATAGTGCCAAAGTGGTACACTAGAGAACACATAACTAACTGGTTTTATTATACGCACACTAAATCAAGGTGATCAAACTTACATGAAATCTATAGTAGTGTAAGAAAAATTAATAAAAACTCGATCATTTAGAAACCCAAACAATGTGATCCTCAGGAAGGAAATGACAAATGGGCACAGTTCCAGGCTTAACCTTAAGAACTTGGAAGGCCAAATGCTTAGGGTTCCATTTCGATGTATCAATGTGACATATAACAGCAGCTTTAACCTTTGTACCATCATTACCCACCAAAGAGACCATATAGGTTTTTGTTGTCTCGGTCTTGTGACAATAAAACACAACACACGCATAATGCATCTTGTGACATATCATAGCTTTGGAATTTGATATCTTTTTAACTCCTGTAAACACATAGTTTTGCATCCCTTTCTTCTTCTCTACATAAGTAGAGACTACATCCAATTTTTTCCCTAGCTTAGAAGTAGCATAATCAACCATAGACTCTAAGGAAGTTGCGCAATATTTTTCCTCTCCTTCAATGCCCTGAAGGAATATGTCCTTAGACATTCCGGCAATTACTAAATATAAATAGGAATGTTATTATGAAGATAATAAAGTTAATTATTTTAGTAATCGTATTTTCTTGCTAGAGAATAAATATGATTAATAGGACAATATTGATTGGGCCTATAACTAAAATATATTAATCCTATGAGGTCACACATTGTAGCACAAGTTGGACAAAGCAATCCGAATCCATTTAGGATTAGGGTTGGGCCGGTCTAAAGGGGAATAGGAGGAGAATTAGTTCTCCTAACTAACCTATGACTCTTCTATTATATATAGGATATAATATTAGAGTTTAGGTGATCAATTCATTAATCAGTTTCTTTTCACAAGAGAGAGATAATTGAAACCCAAATCTATTCCCTCTAACCGGCGCCTATACCACCAAAAGCAAGGGATCTTTTCTCTTCCGTTCTAGCAGACGTTGGTGTTCAACTGGTGCTCGTGGACTGATTAGAGGAGCAACACTTGGGGCTCTCGGATCTTCAAAGCTTGCATACAACGGGGAAATCACGCTACAAAGGTTTGATATTTAATCCCTATTGAATGATTCATATGTTTGATTATGTTTGCGATCCTATGATAGATGTTAGGAAATTGTTTCCTGAAATTCCGCTATATGCATCTATATATTCCTACAGTGGTATCAGTTTTGCCTTATTCATAATATTCATATGATCATGTAATTGTATGCAAAGTTATTATTTTTATTCAATTAAGGGAGGATTTATTTATGGCTTGAATTTGCATAATTGATATTTGATATTAATTGATTGGAAATTGTAAATATTTGATTTAATTGTGATTTATGCTCTAATAATTTTATAAAGTTCCGATTTTTTTATATAATGGACGAAATAAATTGGTTAATTCACTCCAAAATTTTCGGATTTTTATAAGTATATTTGTTAGATTTAAAATTATTTAATGTTTAATTTGATTAATCATTGAAATAATTTGTTAACAATTAAAAGATTTGATTTTTACTTGTTAAATAAATCTAATGTTCATCACCCACATAGATATAAAATATTATGATAGCAGGAAATAATTTTCGGATTTTTTCCATAAATTTTTGAAATTTAATCATATTATTAATGAATTATGGTTAAATTTTATGTTTAATTAGATTATTCATAAAATTTAAAGATAACAATTAAAATATCTGATTTTATATGTTAAGATCATTCATTAGATCACCGTAAAAATTATTGTCAAATTTTTCGGAATTTAATTGTTAATTTTCTGAATTTTGGAAATAATTTGAATTTTGCCCTAATTTTGAATTCTTGTTAGATTTAATGTTTAATGGAGATTATTCATTCAAATCTAATCTCAACAATTCTAAAAATTTGTTTAAGATTTGTTGTTTGATTCAAAATTTCTGCCATAATTTTTCGGATTTTATAACCTAATATCTCCTAAATCTTTAATTAATTGTTAAATAAAGATTACTTTAATTTAAATTGTAATTGTTACAAAATTAAAGAGGAAGGCAACCATGGCTGGGTGGACCACCGGGGAGGGTGGTGCCACGGTGGTTGGCCGGGGAGGAACCGGAATCTGGACGGGCAAGGGCGGCACAGCAGCCAAGCGTGCGACGCACGTTCGACGTGCGCAGCATTATGCTGCTGGCGGACCGGACGTTGGCAGCCTTGCTGCCGGCGTATGCTGTCGGGATGGTTGGCCGGCGGAAGGAGTGCGGTGCACGATGCGGCAGACAGTCGGCGACGATGGGTGTGTGTGAAGTGATGCGCTGGTGTTTTCCGGCGAAGCTCTCGTGAAATTTGTTTCACGGTGCTGCAGTATTTTTGGGTTCAAGGTTGGCTGTTGACTGGCAGCCTTGTGCTGCTGGTCAACGGTCAACCAGTCAAAGTCAACCTCATTAATTAAAAAAAAAAAAAAAAAAAAAAAATTGTTTTTATGGAAAATCTGATTTTCCTAAGTTGAGCATAAATCCAAAAGTTTCTTATTTTGCAAATTTATGAATAATAAGATTATTGCCATATCTAAATAAGTAATTGAATTAAAATAATAAAGTTTCCTAAATAATTTCTAGCTTAAATTTGTTAAGTTTTATAATTATTATGGAAAGTTATAGTTGCTTATTAATTGTTAATAAGTAAATCGTTTGTGTTTATTTTATTTTGATATTATAAATGCGTGGATGTTTAATGTAATATGTATGATATTATATTTTGCATGATATGACTAGTATGGCCCAAATCAGGATAGTAATTACGATCTGCGAATCGTTATATTTGAATGTAAATTAAATACGATCTGCGAATCGTTTGTATTTTTGTAACTTTAAATTTTCGTTATTTATTTAATTCAAATTATGTAATCGAGCATGAGGATCCAAGGAGTTTCAAGGATGGTGATCCATGGAGATTCAAGGGAGGATTCATGAAGATTAGTTATTTTCCTAAGTATAGGGGCCATACTAGATCATTTAATTATTATTTTTATAATTCTCTTGCATTTATTTTGTTTAAATGCTTGCTTCTAAGTTTGTTTTGTGGTTAATTGATTCATGTGTTCACTATTAATTGACCATATTAGTAAACTTAGGTCCCCAAAAGTAATATTGAGTTTAACTGCTTTCCCAAACAACACCTATAAAGCCTTAGATCATGAGTAATAGGTTCTGCCAAAGCAGGGTGTTGCTCATAGTTCCGGGGATAGTAGGGTAGGTTTTTGAAACTTACATGTTAATGTTTGGTTTAACTCAACAAAATCATCAAAAGACAAAGTTTTGGGTTTTGAAGCTAAGAGATAGGAGTAAACAAGGAGTTGTTAACCTGTCTACCAAGAATTATAATTAGCTATAATTAGTAAAGTGTTTACTTACCTCAACTACTATAAATTGAAGGCAGGGCCAAAGTCCGTTTGATTGTAGTGGGAGGGGATCTTGGTTATTTCTTTATTCAATAGGGGACTTTCATTTTGAATAAAGGGTAGTAGTAATTAAAATTTGTTTAATTATTGCTTTCTTGATAAACATTGATTGAATCTTGCTTTATTCTTTTGTTGTAGTAATTATGTCTAGTAACAACAATATCAACACCAACAATTCTACTTGTAATTTGCGCTCCGTCCTTTCGAAGGACAAATTGAATGCTGAACGTTTCATTGCAATTGAAAAGGATTTGGGAATCGTTACACCAAAACCAATAGTTGCTGATGAGCACTATTGTTACATCTGTAACAATGTTGGTCATTGGAAAAGTAATTGCCCCAAGTATCTGAAGGATCAAAAGAAAAGAGTTTCTAGTTCGGATATGTATGTTATAGAAATTAACTTAGCAACTTTCGCTTCTTGGGTATTTGATACCGCTTGTGGTTCGCACATTATTTGTAATATGCAAGGCCTCAAAAGAAGTAGAACATTGGGAAAGGGAGAAGTAGATCTTCGCGTTGGCAATGGAGCACGAGTTGCTACAATGGCAGTGGGAGTATATAGTCTACTTTTACCTTCAGGATTAGTCTTAGAACTTAATAATTGTTATTATGTTCCTGCTATCACAAAGAACATTATTTCGATTCCTGTTTTGGATTCCGAAGGTTATTCATTTACAATAAAGAACAATTGTTGTTCTGCGTATTTGAATGATATGTTCTATGTCTCCGCTAAGTTATCAAATGGTTTATATGTGCTAGACTTAGAAACCCACATCTATAACATAGACAAAGAAGAAACATAAAACAAATGATTCAAACCCTACATACCTATGGCATTGTCGATTAGGCCACATAAGCTCAAAACGCATTGAGAAACTTCATAAAGATGGAATTCTCAAATCATTTGATTTCGAATCATTTGATACTTGTGAGTTTTGCTTGATGGGGAAAATGACAAAGTCTCCTTTCACGAGTTCAAGTGAAAGAGCCAATGACCTTTTAGCCCTCATACATACGGATGTGTGTGGACCTATGAGTACGTTGGCTAGGGGAGGGTACAGTTACTTCATTACTTTTACCGATGATGTGAGCAGATTTGGATATGTTTACCTCATGCGGCATAAGTCGGAATCCTTTGAAAAATTTAAGGAATTCCAAAATGAAGTACAAAACCAACTTGGGAAGAAAATTAAGGCATTACGATCCGATCGTGGTGGTGAATATTTATCTCAAGAATTTGGTGATCATTTGAAAGATTGTGGAATACTTTCACAATGGACTCCGCCAGAACACCACAGCTTAAATGGCGTTTCGAAAGAAGGAATCAAATTATACTTGATATGGTTCGATCCATGATGAGTCTTGCGATCTTCCTATTTCATTCTCGGGGATTTGCGCTTGAAACAAATGGCATTCACACTTAACAGAGCACCATCCAAAGTAGTGGAAAAGACACCATATGAAATGTGGACGAGAAACGTTCCAAAATTGTCTTTTCTAAGGATATGGGGTTGTGAAGCTTATGTAAAACGTTTACTTTCTGATAAGCTTTCACCCAAATCCGATAAATGTCTTTGTGTGGGTTACCCAAAAGAGACTAAGGGATACTACTTCTACAACCAAAGCGAAAACAACGTGTTTGTTGCTCGTAATGGTGTCTTTCTGGAAAAGGAGTTTATTTCCGTGAAAAACAAGTGGGAGAAATGTATATCTCGAAGAAGTTCGAGATGAGCAACAAATGGATGAGGTTAACACCTCATCGAGGCGGCCCGGCATGAAAATGCTCGGGAGGTGGTGCTTTCAATTCACGTACCTCCTACCGTCCCACTGGGAGATACTCCATGCGAAGTCACTCAACCTAGTGAGGTAGAAACTTCTTCCGTTGTTCCCCAACGTAGGTCTAGTAGGACCATCATTCCGTCAAAGAGATATATTGATTTCCTTTTGACCGAAAGTTCTCAAACAACGATTTTAGAATCGTAAGAGCCTACTAGCTACAAAGATGCTTTGGATAGTCAAGACTCCGAAAGATGGCTTGAGGCCATGAAATCTGAAATGGATTCCATGTCTGAAAATCAAGTATGGGACTTGGTTGATTTGCCTAATGGGGTAAAACCCATTGGATGCAAATGGATTTTCAAGTTGAAAAACAGACAAGGATGGAAACATTAGTGTTTTCAAAGCAAGGTTGGTGGCGAAAGGTTTCAAACAAATTCATGGTATTGACTATGATGAAACCTTCTCACCAAGAGCTATGTTGAAGTCCATTAGGATAATCCTTGCGATTGCTGCCTTTCATGACTATGAAATATGGCAGATGGATGTCAAAACCGCTTTCTTGAATGGGCTCTTGAAAGAGGATGTGTACATGACACAACCTCAAGGTTTTGAAGATCTAGAAAATCCAGGGAGGGTATGCAAGCTTAAGAAGTCCATTTATGGACTAAAGCAAGCATCAAGGAGTTGGAACCTCAGATTTGATGAGGCAGTCAAGAAATTTGGCTTTCTCAGAAATGAAGAGGAATCTTGTGTATACAAGAAGTTAAGTGGGAGTAGTATTACTTTTCCGGTCTTGTATGTGGATGACATACTTCTCATAGGAAATGATAAGACCATGCTTGAGTCGACCAAGGAATGGCTTAAAAATTGTTTCTCTATGAAAGACCTGAGGAGAGGCCGAGTACATATTGGGAATAAAGATCTATAGAGATAGGTCGAAAAGGCTGATTGGACTTAGTCAAAAGACTTATATTGATAAGGTTCTTGCAAGGTTCAAGCTGGAAAACTCCAAGAGAGGTTTCATTCCCATGCAACATGGCATAACACTTGGCAAGACTCAGTGTCCTTCGAGTCCTGATGAGGTCAAGCGTATGAGTAATGTTCCCTATGCTTCTGCAGTAGGATCCATTATGTATGCCATGATATGCACTCGACCGGATGTTGCATATGCTTTGAGTATATGCGGCAGATACCAATCCAAATCTAGGAGATGCGCACCGGATTGCAATAAAAACATCCTTAAGTACTTGCGAAGGACTAAGGATAATTTTTGGTATATGGTGGAGATGAGGAGTTAGTTGTTACTGGATACACAGATGTAAGCAAGGTTCATACTGAGGATAATATAGCAGATCCTCTGACTAAACCGCTTGCTCAACCTAAGCATGAGTGTCATACTAGGTCTATGGGGCTTAAGCATATGGGAGAATGGCTTTAGGTTGTTTACTTCATGTTTACAATTGTAAAGACATTTATTATGCTTTGAATGTTTATCAATAAAAATTTGTTTCTTATTTAATCGCTTGGTTTAGTATTAAATAAAATGTCCAAATAATTTGTGTTTTCAAATAGGATTATCGAAAACGTTTTGATAATGGAATCCTATAAAGTGAACTGAAATCACAATTTATTTAAAGTCCCTAGTCTAAATCACTAATTGGACATAAGTGATTTATTTAAAAGACTAGTATATAATTAATTGATAGCGCAGTTCCATGGGCTATGGAGACATAGAGATGTCTAATTGATTATATGGATGTATAGTTGATACATTGAGACTTGACCTAATTAGATTCTAAAAGTAGAATCAAACTACTATATTTAGTGGATTCCTTAGACATGAGTATGTCTTAATAACCACAATATAATTAGTTTAACTTTGACACTGTTAAACGTCGCGCCGTAAAAGGAGGTTATAAAGGCAGTGATCAGGTGGGCTAAGAATTGAGTGGGAGTTATGGTCATACAAGAGTGGATAAGTCCTCCTATTAAATAGGAATGGTGCCCGGCCTCTTGATGAGCGAGAACTGAAAATTGCATGGCCATGCGGAATAGGATTAAGGAGTTAATCCTTATTTGATCGACTCGAACTCGCCGATCAAGGAACAAAATTTGAGAATAACATTGTGTTATCAAATTTGACATTAAGTGACTTAAGGAATTTAACATTGCGCTCTTGTCTTCGGACAAGTGGGAGATTGAAGGAATATGTCCTTAGACATTCCGGCAATTACTAAATATAAATAGGAATGTTATTATGAAGATAATAAAGTTAATTATTTTAGTAATCGTATTTTCTTGCTAGAGAATAAATATGATTAATAGGACAATATTGATTGGGCCTATAACTAAAATATATTAATCCTATGAGGTCACACATTGTAGCACAAGTTGGACAAAGCAATCCGAATCCATTTAGGATTAGGGTTGGGCCGGTCTAAAGGGGAATAGGAGGAGAATTAGTTCTCCTAACTAACCTATGACTCTTCTATTATATATAGGATATAATATTAGAGTTTAGGTGATCAATTCATTAATCAGTTTCTTTTCACAAGAGAGAGATAATTGAAACCCAAATCTATTCCCTCTAACCGGCGCCTATACCACCAAAAGCAAGGGATCTTTTCTCTTCCGTTCTAGCAGACGTTGGTGTTCAACTGGTGCTCGTGGACTGATTAGAGGAGCAACACTTGGGGCTCTCGGATCTTCAAAGCTTGCATACAACGGGGAAATCACGCTACAAAGGTTTGATATTTAATCCCTATTGAATGATTCATATGTTTGATTATGTTTGCGATCCTATGATAGATGTTAGGAAATTGTTTCCTGAAATTCCGCTATATGCATCTATATATTCCTACATGCCCTTGGCTTCGCAATCCTTGATAGTCTCCTTCATAACCTTTGCCTCTTCGGAGTCCGGTGCCACTTCGAACCACCTTAAAATCTCAGGCATTTTCTCTGATGAGAAGGGTATGGATTCGACGATTTTTCGCGGTAACAAAGGAGTTTCATTGTTGGTTGTTTTGGTGAAATGCAAGTTCATTTGGTTTCCGAGTTTAAGGTCATTTTCTTGGAAAAATAGGGCAACATTTTGGTTAGCTTGGAGTTGAGTTTTAGTAGCAGCATATTGGTAAATGAAAGGGTTTCCTTTGGGATGGACATAGACTGATGTGTGCTTTCCTTTTGGTCCAGTGTTAACTGATGCTCCACCTTTGCCAACATGAACGTTGGTTGATCCTGTGCCTGGTTTTCCAACGCTAACATCAACGCCTTGGTTTCCTACATGGAATCCAGTGCCGCCCTCTAGGGGTAGTATGTTATAACATGCATGGGAGTAATATTAATAATTTAGCAAGTCAAATAAATAGTACTATATAGATTTCATATTCTATCATTTGAAGGATGCATGGTAGCTAGGCACTTATTATAAATTTATAATGCCCTCGTATATGGTTAATTGATTAAAATCATGCATACAAATGTCATCAATGATGTTGAGCCATCCACAAATTTATGAATAATAAGGTGGCTAAGTACAAAAATGGGTTTTTATGTGTGCGAAATATTGTGTTGTTGGATCCACTTTTTTAAAATTTCCTCCGTTTCATTTCAAATGCAACATTTTTACTTTTTGCATATTCACACACCTCTCATTGACAGTATTTATTGCTAATATATATATATATATATAAAATGATCATATAAAATGTTGTTGGATTTGTTTCAATGTATTTTCATAGTATCTAATTTTATAATTTTTACAAATACATAACTAGAGAACCTAATGGTCAAAGTTGGCAAACGTGAAAGTCAAATTGTTGCATTTATATGGAAACAGAGGAAATATATATTTTGAAATAGTGCGAGTGAGTGTCGACTCCATACAGGAAGGGAGTATTCAGTATTGTAAACCAAACTTAAATTATGTGTTGAACTAATCAAATTACACTACAAAATAGTGAAAATACTAACCAGGCTTTAGAGATTCATGAATAGTCTTAGGCATGACAGTGTTAGGCAACAACTTTTTCCAATAATCTTCTGACGATTGAGCTGCAAGACATGTAACTCCTAATGCAACCTGTGGGGGAAAATAAGAGTACCAAACATTTAGGAGTTTTAATTATATTTTCTCTCTACTCTTTCTACTGATTAAGAGAGGCAATTAAGGAGTTGGTATTGTAAACCAAAAAAAACAAGTGATTAAACAGAGTAGAGAATTTACAAAGAGGAAGGCAAATATCGTTAGGAGGCGAAAGCCAAACTCCATCATAATTAAGTAGAGACTGGAAGGCTAGTTAAGAGAGCAAAAGATAATAGAGAGGTAGAAGAGCAGAATAATACGAAGTTATAGCCTTCCTGTTTTCCTGGTGAACAAGGCAATTAGGGAGTTGGGATTTATAATAGTTTTTCAGCAGTGAATCATAGGTTAAAATATTTAAGTGTCCCATTCAATAATGTTTGATCAATTTTAGAAAATATCTTTGTTTGGAACTCGCTCTCTAGTAGTTAAAAGTAGGAATCACAAATAATTGTGGCTACTGATTAATAAAAAATTGTCGCTTATTCATGTTGATTAAGCTCTTCCAAAAGTTCATAAAAATTATAATCAACTAGCTAGATTGATTGTAAAACTTATATTAATACTCCTGCCTTGTTAAATACTTTTATGATAGTCATGTTATTATATCACTACAAGAAATATCGCCATTAGCGACGGGTTTTTGCGATGAAACAAAAATCAGTTGCTAATTAACTATAGATTCGGTGTCTGTCATATAATTGTTATGGATAAAATTTTAGTCGCGGATTAGCTACTAACACAAAAATATCAGTCACAAATTAACTACTGAAAAAAGAACGGTCATTAATTAGCCACTAAAAATTATTCAGTTCCTAATTAGATGCTGACGTAATTTCAGTCGCAAATGCTACTCACACCGAAAAAGATCGAGTCACTAATGAGCTATCGAAAATTATTCGAGTGTCTAAATTGCTACTAACCCAATTTGCCAATCGTCCGTGGCAAATTAGCTACCAAAAAAATTCATCCACTAATCAATAATCGGAAGTTCTTCCATCACTAATTAGATACCAACATAATTTCGAGTCACTAATTTGCTACGAAAATGGTTGATCGCAACTCAGAAATAGACTATATCTGTCACTAATTAGATACAAAAATGGTTCATCATAATTTAGAAACTGAGAACATTCAGTCGACACTTTGCAACGGTATTTACCAGTCCCAAAATAGGGATAGAAAATTCCCAGTCACAAATTTGCTACAGATATAAATTGCAACGAGGATTTTAGTGACGAAGAAAATTAGTCACTAATCCGTCGCAAAATGCCTTTTGCGACGGAATATATGTGTAGGCGTGTTTTTATTTCGCCTACGCGGGATGAGCGCGTATTTGACTACCTCATTGTAAAGGTTTTGTATTGAAAATATTTTTGAAGTCGTCAACAAGTCTTTAAAGGAAGACTCATAAACCCAATTGGATATGGGAAATCGTAGGGACAACTTAGGGACTTATCCAATGTAGATTTCTCCGTCCTGACTCCATATATGGTCAATGAATCAAAGATTGAGTTCGGGGGGAGGGTACGAATAAGATCAGGAATCAAATTCGCCCATTGATGGCCTCTACTTAATATCGATTCA
This sequence comes from Beta corolliflora, assembly GCA_947648045.1. Taxonomy (NCBI): domain Eukaryota; kingdom Viridiplantae; phylum Streptophyta; class Magnoliopsida; order Caryophyllales; family Amaranthaceae; genus Beta; species Beta corolliflora. Next base: position 171,686 of record CANSZD010003843.1, read on the forward strand.
CGTCAATTTTTATGCAATAGAATAACCATAAAATATTATCATGCACCCTAAAAATAATTAAGTCTATGTTGGTTCAATAAACACATAAAAAGACTATTTTTAAGTGACATGTTATTTAGCAATCAAATTACAGGGAACCTAGCAGTAGGGCTGTTCATTTCGGATATCCGATCCGATCCGAAATTTCGGATATCCGAAAATTTTGGATCGGCAAAATAGCGATCCGTATCCGATCCGAAAAAAATCGGATATCCGAAAATCGGATATCCGAAATTTTCGGATCGGATTACGGATATCCGAAATTTTTAACATTTCAATTTTTCCCGTTTTTAAAGTTTTTATAGCTGTGTTTTCTTGCAATTTTGGGCCCAACACTAATATTACAAAAGGCTCATATTAGCCATCAATCCCATGGCAGCTTCTAAGTAGTAAATAAATGTAATATGCAATCTAATAATCTATGTATCATTGCATATTTGGCTTCTTCATGTTAATCCATACATACATAATTAATTCATCCAAGTTCTAGTAGAGTTTCAACATCCAAGTTCCAACATCGAAATTAACACACTAATATAAATTACAAATAAAGTTAATAAATTTAAAATCCCATAGAGTTTCACAACCATAAAGAATCTATATCAATGGTTGGTTGCTTCATAGTCAAATCTTCCATACCTACAAAACAAATATCACAACAAAGAAAATGATAGTATTAGTATTAAGTAAAAAAAAATTTGTTGAAATCGCTCAGCATTAAAACGAAGTTGCAGGAATTTCAAAAACGAAAAAATCAAAGAACAAACAAAAAACCAAAACAGAGAAGTAAGGGCCCGTTCGTTATCGTTTTTTGTTTCCAGTTTTAAGTTTTTTTGAAAACCAAAAACAAAAATATGGAAACCAGAAAAAGTAGTTTCCAGTTTTCTGTTGTCAGTTTTCAAAATTAGCATGTTTACTATCAATATGACTAATTTTAACTTTATTATACAACTCATATCATATAGTTCTAAAATCATAAAAACCAAAAACTGAAAACTGGCAGTGATACCGAACGGGCCCTAAGTTGCTGAAATCGCTATGCATTAAAACGAAGAAGAAGAAATAAAAAAAAGGAACAGCAACACACAGGAGAACGAGTAAGTTGTAGAAATTGAAGAAATAAAAAAAGAAACAACAACACACAACCACACAGGAGAAGAAGTAACAAGTAAGTTGTAGAAATTGAAGAGATAAAAAAAACAAAACAACAACAAACAGCCACACAGGAGAAGAAGTAGGTTGTAGAAATTTTTTAAAAAAAATGAAAAAATAGAAGAAGATTCACTCAAAAATTTTAAGAAGATGGCAAGATGCAGTTGAAAAATTAAAGAAGATGAAAGTGAGATGAGAGAATTGCAATCGAAATCTAGAGAAGCAGATGGCAAGAGAACATTACCTCATTTATCGCGCCGCGGAGCAGAGAACTAGAGAAGCAGTCGCGGCCTCCGGATGGCAGAGACGTCGTCGTCGGTAGGTGGTGGTCTGGCAGCAGCCAGGCAGTAGGTGACTCGTGTGGAGAGAGATGAGAGAATTGCGGCTCTTCCAAGTTCCAACTTAGGGTTTAGAATGACTTATTTCAGTTTGAAACTTTGAAGAAATGTTTTATTGTTTAGGGGTTTTTTTTAAAAAAAGTATACTTAAAAAACGGATATTTCGGATATCCGAATACTCAAAAAAGGTGATCCGTATCCGATCCGATTTTTTTCGGATATCCGATCCGAAATATCCGAAACTCAAAAACTCGGATCGGATATCCGATTTTTCGGACCGGATCGACCGGATCACGGATCGGATCGACCGGATCGGATCATTATGAACAGCCCTACCTAGCAGGTTGTCCAAAGTATCTAATTAATATTAGAACAGTTCTTTAGGTCTTTGATTAGCAATAATAACATGTGAATGATGAAAAGGCAAACACGACAATCATATAATATGCAATAATATATGAAAATAAATGAAAAGATCAAGAAAAGATTAGAATATACAAAAGAACAATTTTATATTAAAGATCTACATTATGTAGAAAATCGTTAGTAATATAAAAATAATAAATTAATTCAATGACCCTCAGGATAATACCATGGCTTGGGTCTGAGAGATTGACAACCTTCGGGACGAGCAATCGTGAAGCCTAATAATCGAACTCGTATGTATGTCTGAAAGTATGTAGATTTGAATGTATTTGTGTTTGTATATTTGAAAGGTATGAGTTTTGTAAAGAGGATTCGTAAGGTATTCGTAATGTAAAAGTCGAGTGTTAAGTGTGGAAAAACCGTATGAAAATCGTACGGAAATCATGACCTATTTATAGGGAAAAGGAAACTACGCTTCACGTGCCAGCTGAGCCAGGCGCAGATGGCTGTGTGAATCACAATCACACGTGTCAGGCGCACTAATCATCAGTTCCCACGCGGCACACGCTTTAAAAAAGATAAAATTGACAGCATGTGCATCGTATAGAGAAGTGCGCTCGGCGCACGACTCTGTGTGACACACAGGTCTACCTGGCAGTCTCGTGCGCCTGGCGCATTATTGTGCGCTCGGCGCACGCTTTCATGGCAGGGTTGTGCGCTTGGCGCAGGCTTTGCGCTAGGCGCACCGCCTTGCTTTTGACACGTTTTGATAGCTTTTTTAGAAAACACGTTTTAAAGATTTTCTTTTATCTTTAAAGTTCGGAAATCTGATTTTATGGAATAAAACCCGATTATGAAAATATCTTTGAAAATATTTACTTTATTTAAAATAAAACAATTAATTATAAGGAATAATTAATTATTGGGCTTTTTCGAAGGATTGGGCTCAAAACTTTATTTTACGGGATCAAAATACAATTAACTATCAGGAAAAATTAATTGGGCTTTAAAATAGGACTTTAACACTTTTCGAAATAGTTTTAGGCTGGCTTTTCGGACCGCTCTCCCCTTGGGTCGGACCAATTAAGACCGCGGTATGTTTCATCATCGGATCATTAAATGGGGAGACACGATTATGTGTCTACAGAAGCCCTCACTTTGACTGAGGTTCAGGAAACCGAAAGTCAAAGTATACGGTGTTGGGACGGAGAACGATTCTAAACGCTCTACAGTTTAGAACTGATCTATATGCGCCGGTCTCTGCAAAATAAAGTTAGTATGCAGGGCAATAACTACAAGCAATCTGATTACCTACAGAAGAAGATGTTAACAGATAGGTGCCAACAACTCAGACAAATCACATAATGATGCAAAAATGCAAACTTAGACACTCTAAGGATGTATGAGACGCTATTCAAGGATTAAGGTTATGCAAAGCTAAGGAGATGACACGTCATGCAAGGTCAGGGTTATGCAATACTAGGATGTACGTAATGCAATGCAAGGTCAGGGTTTTGCAAGGCTAGGAGATCTGGATATGTAGAGAGATAGAATGATCACAATGATTTTCGAAAACCGTTTTGATTAAATAATCGGGGTCCGTAAACGAGGTCCGCATATTACAATTTTTCAGAAGTTTGATTTAATTAGGAGGAACCACTACATATATAGGAAGCCCCCATTTTGGATGAGCTTGTCTTGAATTAGGCATCTTGAGCCTTGATTAGAATGTAGTTTATCTGTCTTGAACGTTCAAAGTTTTCACTGAGGATTCTTCATTCGGAAGTTGATTAGGCAAAGTCAAATATCGCCAGAGACCATGGAATTGTCGAAGAGTCCTTCGGGGAAAAAGAGAGTTTGGATTGAAAAAATAAAAGCTTAAATTTGTGACTTAAATAAATGTAGGTGGGAAAACGCTTTGACGAGGCTAGGTTCAGACTCGAGTCTATGTCGGGATATAGAAAGAATATGCTCCTGAATTCTAGAAAGTCAAATCATTAGACCTTGACTAATTTTATTTTATTGAAGCGGTCGGACCTCGAGATGAAGATTCCTACGTATCCTTGCGGAATTAGACCATTCGTAGTTCTGGATCTGGTTTTTTATTCTTTTTTTTTTGTGCCATAACTTTTGCCTAGGCCGTCCTTTCGGATTTTCAACCTAGCGGGCTTGGGCATACCTTGAAGAATGAATTAGGGTTGATGAAAGATTGAAAGGATTTAAGGCTTGATGAAGGTTTACTTGGTTGGATTAAGGTAGGATCATGGAGTGAAGGATTTTGCAATGAGGAGTAGAACTTGTGTGCAAGCTCCCTACCTTGACTTTTTATTTCTTTGCCTTTGGTTTTTTCTTTTTGCATTTTTTTGTTTTTGTCCTGTGCGTTTTCTTTTGCTTTTGCTTTTTTTCACACTTTGATTTTTTTCACTCTCTTTTGTTTTTGCCTGGCATTGACTTTTTTTTTGTATGTAGTAAGGCTTGCACACAAGTTATTGGTCTAGGGTATTGGAAGGTTTAAAGGATATTTGTGGAGCTTTGAAGGGATTATTTGGCTAACGATCATGGAGATGATGGCTTAAGGGATTTTTTTTATTTTTTTTGGTTGCATGAGATGGTTTATGGATGATGGCTTATTGGAATGATGGAGGGAAGAGGGGGATAACTCTTAATCCAAAGTATGTCCTTTTTCATTTTTTTTTTATTTTTTTTATTTTCAGATTTTTGTTTATTAGTCAAGAGCATTAGGTGATTTAAGTTCATCATTGAATTCGAAACATAAATGATGGTGAAAGGCCAATGAAAATAAAAAGAAAAATTAAATGAAATGAAAATGGAAATGCTATAATAGATGAAGTCCTATAGTCACATAGACTCGATGGGAAAGGACAGAAATGGCTCAGGGTAAGGACTATCTGACTCATCCTAGAAAACCGAAAATAAATAACTTAGCCTTTTGAATTGTTGATGCACTGCGCAAAAAGGATGTTGGTGATGATGCTGATTCTCGTTGTAGTAAGTATTAGAAGTTTAATGTCATCGACCATGTTTAGCAGTGCAGTGATGGTATTCGAAACTAGATGTCAGATGGAATTATTCCATTGGAATTCGCGGTAGAAATGTAGGTTGCACTTTTTGAATTTTCTTTTAGGTGCAGGGTTCGGAGTAGACCCTGTGTAAGTGATCGCGCCTCTAATGTGAAGGCGGCAGACCCTATGGAAGAGATCACGCCTCTATTGTGAAGGCGGTCAAAAGTAATATTCATGACTCTAAATGAGGTCGGGGTGGTGACAGTATGATTGTTGAGCTTTAGAGTAAGCTCACATTTTGTTCCTCCATTAGGCGCTCCTAAGTTGTAATCTCTCGACCGGTCATAGAATCGAGTGGACCTCACTTGTAAGTTTAAGAAATAATGTTTTCGAAATGAGAAATGAAAATGAGAAATGGGAATGGAAAATGGAAGAATGGGAAATGAAAGTGGAAATCGAAATGTGAAATGATTAGAAATGGGTATGGTTTTTGGACTAGCATGGGCTTGACCATGATGGAGACATGGGCCTAACTATATGCAAATGCAGACATGAACAAGACTGGACTGAATGATCGGGTTTTACTGAGTACTAGGCTTTGAACTTGCAATAAGCAGACTAGACTCAAAGCAGGCTAGACAATAAAGAAGGCTAGACTTTGAACTTATATAGTCCGAAGACTTGATTAGTGTTTACATACTAGACTTAGGAAATGAACTTTTATAGTACGAAGACTCGACTAGGGCTAACATAGGGATGCAAACTAGACCTAGGGAATGAACTTTTATAGTCCGAAGACTTGACTTTTATAGTCCGAAGACTTGACTAGGGTTAACATATAATGCAAACTAGACCTAGGGAATTAACTTTTATAGTCCTAAGACTTAACTTTTATAGTCAGAAAACTTGACTAGGGTTTACATATAATACAAACTAGACCTACGGAATAAACTTTTATTGTCCTAACACTCAACTTTTATAGTCCGAAGACTTAACTAGGGTTTACATATAATGCAAACTAGACCTGGGGAATGAACTTTTATAGTCCGAAGACTCAACTTTTATAGTCCGAAGACTTGACTAGGGTTTACATATAATGCAAACTAGACCTAGAGAACTTTTATAGTCCTAAGACTCAACTTTTATAGTCTGAAGACTTGACTAGGGTTTACATATAATGCAAACTAGACGTAGGGAACTTTTATAGTCCTAAGACTCAATTTTTATAGTCCGAAGACTTGACTAGGGTTTACATATAATGCAAACTAGACCTAGGAAATGAACTTTTATAGTCCTAAGACTCAACTTTTATAGTCCGACGACTTAACTAGGGTTTACATATAATGCAAACTAGACCTAGGGAACTAGACTTAGGGAATGAACTTTTATAGTCCTAAGACTCAACTTTTATAGTCCGAAGACTTGACTATGGTTTACATGGAGATGCAAACTAGACTTAGGGAATGAACTAGACTTATATGAGCTTAAGATTGACTCTAATGCTAGCGGGCCTAATATGAATGCATGGACTCAAATTTAGATGGACCTAATATGAATGCAACATGGACTCTAATGCATATGGGCCTAATATGAATGCAAAGGGATTGGACTCGGTTGATTGGATTGGAATATAGGTATTTGGACTGGGTTTAGAATTTTCGAAATTCGTTTTTGAAAGGGACCCCTTGTTTTTATCTTTTGTTAGGAAAAGATGATGGATTAATTTTGAAAAAAATATTTTTTTGAATGTCTTGTATGATGGTGATTAGTAAATGCTTTTTTGAAAAAGGTAGAATAGAAGAGGGTGTAGGATTAATTTTGAAAAATGTAAATTTTTAAAATTGATTGAATATGATTGGGTAGAATTGATAGGGAAGATTAGTTGGGTAGCAGGGAGAAGGTAGACATGCATGATGATTCTAACTCTACCATGATCATTTTTCTAGATGCACTTATTTTTTACGAACTTGACTCGACCTTGCGTGACAAGACTGATTATTTTTATTAGGTGAGACCCTTATAATGACCATGCTTTTATGCGAATGCAGACGGACCCAACATAGGATCGACCAGCACGACGATTAAATCGGCAAAAAGCATGCGATGCACAGACTACATGCCACGCAGCATTGCTGCGCGCGACGCACAGTCGTGCGTCTGGCGCGGGAGTGATGCGTCAGGCGCAACTTAATGCGCTTGGTGCACTGCTCCCTCGACATGTTTTTCGGGGATTTAGGCGAGGTTAAGGCCAATTAACGATCTCTTATTTCTTTTTAGACGCGAATTCAGGTACAACGCATAATAATGACAATTTGGCAAGTTAATAACAGGCAAAATTGCAATCACATGCAAATGTCATATAACATGGATGCAAAAATTCCAACCAAAAGTCCAGTTCTATGATTGAAACTATGGTCAGGTTTGGGTTAAGTCTGAAAGGGTCCATGACTAAGAGATTGATCCCACGCTTACCTCTGCTTAAAGAGGTGGCCACGTGTAAGACGCACTCCAGTTCTCAAGTCAGGAACAAGAGAACAATGCCATGGTTGGGTAGGTTTGCATATGACTAAGATCCAACACTATCGCTCAGGAAGCTTTTTGGAAGGACAAAGTGCAAACCCCCGCGGGTGACCTCATGCATAGAACATGCGCTATTGAGGCAAGGTAGATTGTCCTTATGGTGGCTTAAACAATAGCCATGCATATGCAAAACTGTAATGTCATTCTAATGCATAAAAAGAGTATGAATCGTATTTTTCGAGTTTCTCCCACTCATTTAAAAAAATAATTTTTAAAATCCTCCCCAGTGAAGTCGCCAAATTGTATGCGTGTTTTTATTTCGCCTACGGGAGATTAGCAAGTATTTTGACTACCTCATTGTGAAGGTTTTGTATTGAAAATGTTTTTGAAATCGCCAACAAGTCTTTAAATGATGACTCATAAACCTAATTGGATATGGGAAATCGTAGGGACAACTTAGAAACTTATCAAATGTAGATTTCCCCGTCCTGATTCCATATATGGTCAATGAACCAAAGATTGAGTTCGGGGGGAGGGTACGAATAAGATTAGGAATCAAATTCGCCCATTGATGGCCTCTACTTAATATCGATTTATGTCAATTTTTATGCAATAGAATAACCATAAAATATTTTCATGCACCCTAAAAATAATTTAGTCTAGGTTGGTTCAGAAAACACATAAAAAGACTATTTTTAAGTGACATGTTATTTAGCAATCAAATTACAGGGAACCTAGCAAGTTGTCCAAATTATCTGATTAATATTAGAACATTTCTTTAGGTATTTGATTAGCAATAATAACATGTGGGTTATGAAAAGGCAAACAGGAAAATCATATAATATGCAATAATATATGAAAATAAATGAAAAGAATGGAAAGATTAGAATATACAAAAGAACGATTTTATATTAAATATCTACATTATGCAGGAAATCGTTAGTAATATAAAAATAATAAATTGATTCAAGGACCCTCAAGATAATACCGTGGCTTGGGTCTGAGAGATTGACAACCTTCGGGATGAGCAATCGTGAAGCCTAATAATCGAACACGTATGTATGTCAGAAAGTATGTAGATTTGAATGTATTTGTGTTTGTATATTTGAAAGGTATGAGTTTTGTAGAGAGGATTCGCAAGGTATTCGTAATGTAAAAGTCGAGTGTTAAGTGTGGAAAAACCGTAAGAAAACCGCACGGAAATCAAGACCAATTTACAGGGAATAGGAAACTGCGCTTCACACGCCAGCTGCGCCAGGCGCAGATGGTTGTGTGAGTCACAATCACACGTGTCAGGCGCACTAAACGACATGACCAATCATCACTGCCCTCGTGGCACACGCTTTAAAAAAGATAAAATTGACAGCCTGTGCATCGCACAGAGAAGTGCGCTCGGCGCATGACTCTGTGTGACACACAGGTCTACGTGGCAGTCTCGTGCGCCTGGCGCACTACAGTGCGCTCGGCGCACGCTTATGTGGCAGGGTTGTGCGCTTGGCGCAGGCTTTGCGCTAGGCGCATCATGGGTTTTAAAATAGGACTACAACACTTTTCGAAATAGTTTTAGGCTGGCTTTTTGGACTGCTCTCCCCTTGAATCGGACCAATTAAGACCGCAGTATGTTTCATCATCGGATCCTTAAATAGGGAGACACGATTATGTGTCAACAATGTGTAAAGATGAAGGGGACTCACTTGAGCGTGAACAAGGGGAATTCCTCAAATAAGTCCCATGAGGTTTGATCCCTAGACCTCAGGGATATGAGGTAGGAAGAGATGCAACTACTCCTCCAACTCAACCTCAATATTATTATATGATGTTGAAGGGTATTTCACGTATATACATTCTTCTATTTACATATTGATCGAGTATAATGTATTATGCACCTTCATAAATGATTGATTGAGCTTGCATAAAAAAAATGATTGATTGAGAGGGCCGGCCCAACAACTCTGATGTCTCCTAATTTTTATCAATCGATCACCATATTTTAGAAGCCATTTCCCTGTCAATGTATATTTTGAGTAAGTGAGAGTAACTTGTAAAATCAATTAACAGCGTACGTGGTAATTAACTGAGATTCAATTTGATATAAATAATTATTATATAAAAAACTTGAAATTCCACCTTGCGTATTATGTGGAAGTTTCTGATTGAAGTGGGTGATGATAAGCAAGTCAAAAACTTATATAATGGTTAACCTTTGTATAGGGTTAACCTAGAGTAATGGAAATGATCACAATTGGTTCCCTCTTAACTTGTCTTGTTTAGATAATGCTGAGAGATAGAGAGGACATTAGTACTGTTAGTTATTTAAATGGAAAAAACTTAGCTTCTAATTTATCTAATCATGATATGGACATGCCCTGACCAGGTAAAAATATTAGATAAAAGTAGGAATTTACATATTGTAAACGAAACCCTACGTTTGATGACTATATTTTTTTCTTATATCTTGAGAAGAATTTAGAAGATTATCTCTAATTGTGAATAGTGTTAAGATAACAAGCGAGTAAACTAAAAAAATCTCTATATCAAAAGCGAGTGTTGTAATAATTTTGGAAAGGAGGAAGTATAGTTTATGGAATTTACCGTTTCTCGAAAGAAATGATTGGGTCTAGTTTGGATCATGATCGTCACAATTGCCAACCTCCCACACCTTGTAGTCTTGTACAAAAGCTAAAGGCCCAATTCACTCTTTGATACTACATGGGCCTTTCTTCTTGAAAAATGTGGTATTTGTGTGTCGTAAGTAATAAGCTGATCAGGCCTTTATTTTTTCTTATTTTTTTTACAATTATATGTTTTGCGACATCTCTAATTCTCTATGTTGTTTCAAACATACGAATAAATTCCATCAAAACAATCATATGTATTATATATTATTTAAAACACATGGGTAAATGATTTAGAGCATACATGTAAAACATCTTGAACATAGTAGAAGTTTCTGTAAACATAGTACATAATGTTGATTGTTAGCAGACAGCCATACGGGTAAAAGTTTTGAACATTTAGTAAACTTTTATATATTCAATTGTTCAATACATTTGTTGTATGTTAAAAATAAATTAGTTATTGATATATGCTCAAATTATATTAGTTATTGATGTACTACCTCCGTTCTTTTTTATTGCGATAAAAAGGATTTTTACACTATTCACCCACCATCCTTTCACTATATATTGTTTTCTGTGGGTAAGAAAAAATATAGTCATGTGAGGTGTTGTTAGATTCATCTCGATATATACCTTTCTAAATATCAAATTTTGATAATTTTACTAAAATGTAATGAACGATATTAATAGTTAAAGTTGTGCACTGACAAGCGTATGTGAAAACTCAATTGTTGCAATAGAAAAAGAATGAAGGAAGTATATATATATGTTCAAAATTAACTATATATATGCTCAAATATTTAGTCATATGTTCACAATGATGATCATCATTGTGCAAGGACCATATATAATAAAATTTGTAGGACTCACTCAGGTAAGTCTATTGGTGGGTTGAGATCCTAATGTTCTATCTGGTATCACAAGTTCTTTCAATTTTCCACCCCATCAATTTTAAATTCCTTAAACAATCAGCCAATCAGGTGGGTGAGGATGTGACGTGGCACAATGAGAATTTAATCGGTACACTAAATGAGACAATGTATAGGATAGAAGATCCCTAATGAGCATTAATCAAAACACAATGTCTTTTTTTTTTTACAACGGGGAAAATTGGCATTAAGTAAAAATGAAAATACAGCCTAACGCTAATACAACCAAACAAAAGCAAAGAAACTAAACTGAGCTTTACTCGCTCTTACATAACAATTACAATAACATAAATAACTTAAACTTAGATAAAACTGCTTGATCTGGATGTCTGCATTCTTAGATAAATGTGTTGTTGCTCTTCTATTGGTGGTTGGCAAATGCCATAACAATGATGGAAGCTGGGGGAGGAGTGGACTGATTTCACAATCGGAGGAACGAAGAACAAGCGAGATTTGGACCTCGCAACATAACCAATCCCCGTGACCTTCTATCACATGGCATTCTTGGATCGGGATTCCTGGAAGAGTCACCTTCCACTGTGACTCAATACCCTCTTGAGTGGGTATTACATGCTTCTTCTTCTCAAAGGAGAAGCTCAACTTAGTTGACGCGCTATAAACCCAATTGACAAATTGGGGAGCCGCCTTCAGATATCTTTTTGTCAAGGCAATGATTGATAAGATAATTACCAAGCTAAACTGAAATCTAACCATCGTTAGATCTCGAACAATTTTCCGATTACCAAAATCGCAGAAAACAAACTCCAGCCATATATGAAACCTTTTGCCACACACTTTCATGCTCAATTCCATAAAACAAAAACATAAACCCTAACCAACCACACAGACCATGCCCAACACCTTGAAGCCAAGGACTTCCTCCAGCAATTAACAAACTTATCAAGCAGATTGAGTAAACATGCAACTTACTCATACTAACCCAACCAAGAACTAAACAACGTAACACAGAGAAATAAACAACTGGAGCCAACACTTAGGCGGCAACCAGGATAACAACACAATACCGGGGAAGGGGAAGGGGAAGCCAACGAACACGAACGGGGGATGAGGAAGGGGAGACTCACTAAGACACTAAACAGGGGACGGGGAAGGGGAGACACACTAAAATAGGGACTACAAAACTGACGCGACGGGGGATTACGAGGAAGGGGGAAGGTGAACGTGGGGAAGGGGAACGCGGGGAAGGGGAAGACGGGGACTGACGCGACGGGGGATTACCGACGAAAACACCAGGGGAGGGGCAGGGGAAGGGGTGACGCACGAGAGGGGAAGGGAAATGGCGACGCACGAGCAGGGGAACACCTATCCTACTATACGAGCTACAAGACAAGGGTGGTAGGCTCGCCGGCGATCGGTAGAATGACCGGCCACCAGCGAGCCTGCGGTGGCGGGCCTTTAGGGTTTGATTTTTTGGGGGGAAAGCTGGAGAGCGGTGGGAGTGTTTAGGGTTTTTGGTTTTTTAAGAGCATAAAGTTTTAATCAAAATATAATGTCAGTAGAAGAGAAAGAAGCAAAGAAAGTAGTGTATATATGAGCATATATTTCATATGCAACAATGTAAACTAAAATCAAACAAGGTAAAGAGAGTTATAATGGGAGGGAAGGGAAGAGGCCAAGGAATAGAGAGCATAGATGTTTCAATCGTTTGAGGGGCTATGTGACCAAAAGAGAGTGTTTTTTGTAAAGCAAATAAATATAAATACTTCTAGCTGGCTGCCTAACTTTTAATATTTAAAATTTCGAAAACCATATGTTTTCGACGCAAGAAGAAATAACCAAAAAAAACTCATACAACAGTTTTAGTTTGCACATGGTAGTACAATCCTATTGCAAATCTGAAAAAAAATTATAAAAAATAAAATTACTTACAAATAATTTGATTGGTTGTAAGGATTTAAAAATGGGCACTGGGCAAGCACACATTCTACAAGGAAAACATGAAAAAAAATTGTCTTGAGTTATAAAAGGTTCATAGTTTGGTACTTGGGTGTGTTCAGGAGCTATAACGTAACTCCACGATCCTATCTTTGCTTTCCAAGTTGCTATTTTTCATCATTGCTGAGCTTCACAAACTTATTGCTGGTTTACTTTTGTCATAATTTGTACACAATATGTAAACTTTATGCTAACTCATATATCAATTGAAGTATGTTTAATTGGTCTGTACGATAATTTAGGAATACTTTGTATTACATCATATGACTGAAAATGTCAATGAGTTGATTATGATCAATAATAGCTTTTTAGCTCTAATAAGATTTCCTCTTAGTGAGGGTAGTTACATACGTTAAGTTGCAAGAACCATTTTTTCATTAAATAAATTCTTTTTTTGTCTGTGCACTTAGTTTATCTTCGCTCTTGATGGGCTAAGCGCACTATTAATTATTTTAAGTTCCAAATAGGGCCTACTACTTGACATTTATGTACCAGTCTACCAGAAAAGAAGTTCAAAGTTGCTAAAATAAACTGTCATAAAAATATGTATAGTGAAAGGAAAAATTTATAATTGAAGAATAAATTAGCATAACTAAAGCAACTATAAAATCAATTACAAAACCAAAGACGTAAATTTTAATTCTACCTATACTTTTAAATGCAAGAACAATGCCAACATCCATTAACAAGCCATAAAAATACCGAGAAAACAGAGAGGATAATCTTATCCTTTTAATTTCCAGGGGTCAATAATTTTCATGTGTGCCAGTTAGTATAATTTGTCCTTTTATTTTTTTGGGAATCATAGTTCTCATTTGTGTTAGTTAAAATAATTTTATCATTTTACTTTTTAGGAGAAATATGTAATGATTATTTTAAAAAAAAGCTCATCTCTATTATATAAGCCAAAATAGGTGTATGTGGTGTTTAACTGTTTACTTAAAATTACAGTAATATAACCTCCCTACATATTCATTAATAATAAATGACAAGGTCAATTATGTCAATTCAATGCCATTGCATCCTATCATGTGTGATTTTTTTAATCCATCACATAGTAATATGCAATCAAAATAAAAGTTACGAAAAGTTTCTCACAAATTAAGCAATGATAAAAACAACTTGACATAAAAAGCCTTTAAAGAAATTTTTTACATAAAGAGCAAAATAATAGATCAAACAAAAGAAAAATCTTTCACAAATTTAATTTGACAATAGAACTTTACATCTAAATGCGCATCACAATTTCTAAACACTAAATACATTCTTCTTTATTTGCTTTCCTATTGAAATAATTTCTTCATCAAGTAATTTTTATATTTTGTATTTATACAACATCATAATTCATTAATTAGTTCTAATAATGATTATAAATTACATCCTTCAAAATTACATTTATATGAAATTTAAGAATGATCGCCAAAAGAATCCACGCACGCATCGCGTGCATAGAAGACTAGTATTTACATAATACAACAATATTGATATAGAAAATCATGTCATATTCTCTATTTAAACTTTGATATGACTTCTTCTTTATGAATGAGAGCACTCCCTCCATTATCTAAAGTTATTCTTATTTTTCGTTTTAGTTTGTATCTTAAGATTTTCTTAATTCTACTCTATTCTTTATTTGGTAAAAATTTGTTCCTTTTACACACTATCTTACTCCACTTGTGGACGCACATGATTTTACACTCTCTTACAATTATATTGTTTCGCCAATTTAGTATGTGAAGACTTAAATTTGCTGTTAGACCCAGGTAATCCTTGTACGTGATATAGAAAATGATGGAAGAAAAATTATTGGTTGATTCTTCCAAAGGCAATACGACGTTAGTTTAATTGTTAACTAACATGAAAAAATTTAAGTGTGAATTATAATGACACCACCGGATGACGTACGATTGAATAGTTGATTAATCAACAGGTCCGTGGGTGGCTAATTGAATTGGATCCTAGACAGTCCACGATTCGTAAAAGAGATGCTAGAAAAAATTGTACGGAGTTATTCTTAAATACTTCTATAAAGACACCAATGTATACTCAAAGGACGTTGCCAAAAAAAAAAGTATACTCAAACGAGAAAGGAGGAATTTGCATAGTTCAGTAATGGATTTAAAGGTCGTCAATAATTACATTATCATTACTTTGTGTATTTTTTATTTACAACACTAATTTAACATGTCGCATGTTTATTTGTCAAGCATAGATTAATTTTAGTTGTAATAATTGAGATCTCAATATGTCATAATTAAGCATCAATCTAACTTACCACGTTGTATCTTATCACAAGAAAAAAAAGGCACTACCACATTGTATGTTATTTTCTTATTTTTATAATAACATTCACTAATCCATTCTACCGTGGATGTCATGTAGTTTAGTTGATAAAGTCTTGTAAAATTGGTAGTGTTACTCAAGATCTGAGAATAAATCTTATCTACATCATTGCATTCATGTGCGTTGTGTGCTAAGAGTCTCTCTAACCATCTGTCACAGAAAAATTTTCGAATACCCCTTTTCCGCACTAAGAGGTTCCTGTGATGGCGCCTAGACCACGTCTAGACCAGCCTACGACACTCACACACTTTATATATTAGAATCACGTAATTAAGAAAACACACGAGAACACAAGAGAGAGAGAGAGCTTTTATTTCTTGAGAGCAACTTTCATACAATGCTTAAGTGTTTACATAATTGTCTACCAAATGGCTAAGGCAAGTCCTCAATTTATAATACAATAGAGTGGCTACAGCCCAGCCACATAAGCAGGTAACCACCCACTAACACAGATAACCACCCACTAACTTATCCATGATGCTGGACTTCCTCAAACGTGGGATAACTTTCCACTAACTTGCTGACTGACTCCTTAATTCAAGGAGACTGGTGAGGAACGTGGGTGGTTACTCAACCGCCCACTTCTCTCACACACTAAGTAACCGCCGCGAGTAACCGCTCGTTCAGTAACGTACAAGTGTCCGCTCCACTTGTCGCAACTGCCCAAGGGTATGACCATAACCGTCCACGGATAACCGCTCACCAAGTCGAGAGTAGCCGCCCATGACATTGACGCAACTGCTCCTGAGCCAAGCGTAACCGCTTGTGCATTAGATGCAACCGCTCATCATCAGACGTAACTACCCGCCATGTCAACGTAACCGCTTCTGGATAGTGGGAGTGTGCCCTCTCACACTCTTGATAACCGCTCCCCTTTTTAAGGAGACATGGGTCAGCGTGGGTGGTTACTATAACCACCCACTACCCATGGTAACTTCCCTTAACCGCCCCTTAAAATAAGGAGTAACCACCCTTATTTTAAGGAACTAACCACCAGCACTAAGCGTACGTTGGTAACTGCCACCAAGTCACTCAACCGCCTATTTTATAACTGCTGGGCGGTTACCCACGCATGGTAACCGCCTCTGATTATCCTTTGTTCTCTCGTAGCCTTGGTAACTGTCGCCTAGTCACCCAGCCACGCCCTTTAATAACTGACGGGCGGTTACCAGCGCATGGTAACCGCTCTCCATGATCCCATGCTGGCCGTAGCCTTGGTAACCGCCGCCAAGTCACCAAGCTACCCAGTCTACAACTGTTGGGCGGTTACCAACGCATGGTAACCGTCTCCCATAATCCCACAACGTGGTTATTTGTGTAACTGCCATGCTAGGGATCCTTCGACGCTGGTTTAACGGATGAAACCATCAACACCACACGTCATACCCCATACGAGATTCATCGGGACAATCCTCGGGTTCACTCACACGTTCCACTACGTGCACCCATCTCGGATCGTAGTCCATCTCTTAGGGTACCCATTTTGGACGCACAAGGGTCAAGTATAACTCCTTAGTCGCGTGCGACACTCGTGAGTTATATATCTTAACCGCCATGGCACCGTCCGACGTCTAGCATTGCGCCTAGACGTAGTCGGCTCTTTCACTAGTGCCGAGAAAAGTGACGGTTACAAACCTCCCCAACTAAATAGAGGCTGACGTCCTCGTCAGATTTCACTACTGAGACATTTGTCGGGAGGGGTACTCGTTCCCCTCGCACAAATTCTCATAAGTTGTCGTCACTTTCCTTCCGGACTCGCTTTCCTCACAACGAGTCTCCTTGATCCCATGCCCCTCATGATCCTCAACTGATCAATGACATTCGCACACTTACGGGCCTCGGATCTTAGCCAACTCGTGGCCTCTAATCACGAGCCAACGAGATCAATGATAGATCTCATAACCTCTTCGCCATTATTTACTTCAAAGCCGGCATAGGAATATATGGCTTACTTCCCGCATCAATGGAAGTAATCATCTGAGGTACCTCCTTTTTCCACGGAGGAGGGGCATCTTCCCCTTTTCCAAAAGTCTCCCATACCACGAGTCTCTTTTGGTGCGAATGATGACCTTCACCCGTCATCCAGTCGCGTGCTTGAATGCTCATGTGCCCAGGAACCACATGCAAGCCCTTTCCTCAAGACTTAGGTTAACCACCGTTAACCCATGTCGACAACAATCGTCATTGTTGCACTCGACACATCACATTCCGAGGCCAACCGCCTCTTTAGATCAGTCAACTCTCCTCACCCGTGAGTATCCGACATATCATTTACCCTCTCTTAGGGTTTTCCCAAATTACAAGTTCGAGCCGGAACTGTAATTCGGCGAGGAGAGACAACGCCCACGCATGGAAGACCTCACCCGGTTTCGTCCATCGATTGTACTCCCCGAAACTTCATCACTTGGAACGAAAGTTTCACTAGGGCGAGCTTCGGTCCATACGAGTAAACGTTAACGTTTGTCTCGCTATGATTCCGAAGTCCAACGTATCCCGCTCGAGTTAGGATACACTTGCTTCAGTTTTTCCGTATGAGGTTAGCCCCTCACACTTTGCTGGCAGCAAGTATGTACTCCTCAAACCTCGTCGATGTTGCGAAGATAAACTCTCGCACACCTACAAACAGTATGCAAGTCTTTCATTCCATATCTTGCGGATTCCGTCGAATAAATGAGATCAAGTCCTCGTATTCCTACAAATAGTAGGCATGTTCCCCTTTGATCCTTCGAACTTCGTCGAAGATACAAGGTTAAATACTCTTACTTCCGCTATCCGATGGTAGATGCTTTGGATCTCGTCGAAGTTACGAGATCACACACTCGTGGGGATTACCATAGTGAATCCCTCCATCTTACCTTCACGGATCCTGTTTATGTACTCGTTTGGCCTTGTTTAACACACAAGTTCAATACTTATGATTTCGAGAAAACGACCATTGAATTTCATGTCTTGGCTTGACTAACATGACTCCGTGTTCATGCTCCGTCCCGAGGGACTGGCGTAACCCACAACATGGTTGCCGGAAGAATAGACTTAGTCTATCTTTCTGGGATCCCTTTAGGTTAGAGCCATGAACAAGGTCTACAAGCACCACATTTTACATCAAAGCGTTCCTCTATAATTCATTGCATAACCCTTTAGACAGAGCCGAGGGTCATCCCAACTCGCGTTGGTTCAGATGTGCCCAAGTCTGAATAGCGTTAAACTCGCGAGCTTGCGACTCTGAGTCAATCGAACGCTCGTGATAAACGGTAACGCGTTTAAATTTGGCTATGTACAGGCAATGAAAAACAAGAATAACCAAGCCAACTTCCATAAATGCAAATATAATAATCCTTACATTGCAGTTCAAATATTAAAAACAAGGAAACAAACCAACATTTTTAATAACAAGCGACAAACAAAAGCAAAACAACAGTAAATTAAGCAACCTAATATAAGGAGGGGAGGCTTCACCAAGCACACCAACCGCCCGCCACCTTACGGTTGGAAAGGACCGAACTGAAATTTCGATTGGGACGTAGGAGAGTATCCTTCACCCTCCTCGCTGTACTTACCCCCATATTAGTTTGCGGAAGAGTTCGATCTTGTCCAAGAGTCCTCACTCTCCGATTCATCATCGGAGATAACGACCACCTCTATGGTCTTCTTCGGCTCCACTGGTGATGTTGCTTCCTTATTCGCCTCGCCACTCTGCAATTCCGGGACCTCGTCCCATGCCTTGAATTCGTCCCCGACGAACCATCCCCCTAGGCAGCGCATAACCGGCTTCTTCTCCAAGATACCGACTTTAGGAGATGCAGGACGGGGTGTTGGCAACAGCGCATAACACGATCTGCTAGGTCTTCCATTCTTGAGCACCATCCGTGTAGGAGGCCGGACAGTTTGTCATCAATCTCAAATACACGACCATTAGCGACATCATCATTCCAGTCGCTCCATGGACCAGGCTGATAGATGCTAAGGTTTCCCTGATTGTTGTGCACCAAGGTTTTTAGTCGGTTCAGGGTTTCCAGCGGCTGGTCGACGTCAAAGATTGATCCAGCCAAGGCGCTCAAGTACTCCATCGTCTTGGAGTATTCTACATCTTCCTCGTTGAGGATAGATTCTAGTTTCGCCCCATCAACAGAGGGAGAATTCGGTTTCGGGACAGATGAAGGAGAGTCGGCATACACAATACCTTTTCCGTGTCTTCTCGAAGTTCTCATGGTGAAACCGCCTTAGATTTTTCCGGTAGGTCGGACCAAATTGTCACAGAAAAATTTTCGAATGCCCCTTTTCCGCACTAAGAGGTTCCTGTGATGGCGCCTAGACCACGTCTAGACCAGCCTATGACACTCACGCAATTTATATATTAGAATCACGTAATTAAGAACACACGCGAGAACACAAGAGAGAGAGAGAGATCTTTTATTTCTTGAGAGCAACTTTCCTACAATGCTTAAGTGTTTACAGAATTGTCTACCAAATGCCTAAGGCAAATCCTCTATTTATAATACAATAGATTGGCTACAGCCCAGCCACATAAGCTGGTAACCACCCACTAACACAGATAACCACCCACTAACTTATCCATGATGCTGGACTTCCTCAAACGTGGGATAACTTCCCACTAACTTGCTGACTGACTCCTTAATTCAAGGAGAGTGGTGAGGAACGTGGGTGGTTACTCAACCGCCCACTTCTCTCACACACTAAGTAACCGCCGCAAGTAACCACTCGCTCAGTAGCGTACAAGTGTCCGATCCACTTGTCGCAACTGCCCAAGGGTATGACCATAACCTCCCACGGATAACCGCTCACCAAGTCGAGAGTCACCACCGATGACATTGACGTAACTGCTCCTAAGCCAAGCGTAACCACTTGTGGCCTTAGATGCAACCGCTCATCGTCAGACGTAACTACCCGTCATGTCAGCGTAACCGCTTCTGGATAGTGGGAGTGTGCCCTCTCACACTCCTGATAACCACTCCCCTTTTTAAGGAGACATGGGGCAGCGTGGGTGGTTACTATAACCACCCACTACCCATGGTAACTTCCCTTAACCGCCCCTTAAAATAAGGAGTAACCTCCCTTATTTTAAGGAACTAACCACCAGCACTAAGCGTACGTTGGTAACTGCCGCCAAGTCACTCAACCGCCTGGTTTATAACCGCTGGGCGGTTACCCACGCATGGTAACCGCCTCTGATTATCCTTTGTTCTCTCGTAGCCTTGGTAACTGTCGTCAAGTCACCCAGCCAGGCCTTTTAATAACTGACGGGCGGTTACCAGCGCATGGTAACCGCTCTCCATGATCCCATGCTGGTCGTAGCGTTGGTAACCGCCGCCAAGTCACCAAACTACCCAGTCTACAACTGTTGGGCGGTTACCAACGCATGGTAACCGCCTCCCATAATCCCACAACGTGGTTATTTGTGTAACTGACATGCTAGGGATCCTTCGACGCTGGTTTAACGGATGAAACCATCAACACCACGTGTCGTACCCCATACGAGATTTATCGGTACCATCCTCGGGTTCACTCACACGTTCCACTACGTTCACCCATCTCGGATCGTAGTTCATCTCTTAGGGTACCCATCTTGGACGCGCAAGGGACAAGTATAACTCCTTAGTCGCGTGCGACACTCGTGAGTTATATATCTTAACCGCCATGGCACCGTCCGACGTCTAGCATTGCGCCTAGACGTAGTCGGCTCTTTGACTAGTGCCGACAAAAGTGACGGTTACACCATCTAACACATAGAACGGCAGGCTAAGCATGGCAGGATTGCGGATTGCAGTAGTAATGTAACTAGAACATTTATGGATATTTATGTGAAGGATTATAAGGATCTTTTTAATATGTTAATTTAAGCTGGTTGTGTTGATCACCGGAAAAAAACCACCTAACACATAAAAGGAAAAAAATCTAATCTATTTTACTTTCTTATGTCCTAAACTCGAACTCTCCCTTAATAAACCCATAATTAATGAGTAGTTGGGCCGATGCCCCAAGTTTTATGTATCTTAATTGGATTTCGTGAGTAATAAAATTACATTATTACATTTATGTTAGTGCAAAATACTCCCTCCGGTTTTAATTAGTTTACCCACTTCTTTCAACACATAGTTTTAGGAGAAATAGGTATGTGGGTCATAGAAGGGAATAGAAAGTTAATTTATTATTGTATTGAATTTAATGTTGTAGATTGTGAGAAGTATAGTGAGACGGTAAAAATAATACAAATTGGTTAGACCATTTCAAAAACTGAAAGCAAAAAAAAAGTGGGTAAACTAATAAATAACAATCCAAAAAGGAAAGTAGATAAACTAATAAAAATCGAAGGGAGTATATAATACTACCTCTGTATTTTTTTAGTTGCACCATTTGCTTTTTTACATTTGCCGAGACGCTTTTTTTAACGTTAATATCTCTTATTGGGTGTATGTAAAAATTATAAAAATTTGATATTTGGATCCTCGCATTGAGACGAATCTAACAAGAACGCTCTTGACAATTTTTTTTGTTATATAATGGTGCGAGATAACTTAATAAAGTTCGTTGATAAATAGTGCCAAAAAGGCAAATAGGATAATAGGAGTCCCTACTTTGAGTTGTAACTCATGATCAGGTATTTCGTTAAACTTCAAGCTGTTGAGGAACTCTACTGGGTAAAGAACATCTTGGTCGGTGACTTCTCCGGAACTTTTGCAAATTGAGTCTGAGCTGAGGTATTTTTTGTTTCCCCCAGAAGGGTATTCATTATATAGGTGTTGATTTCGTCAACCGTTTCATGAAATCCTTTGGTATTTCGATCCATGAGGGATCTTCTTCATCATCTAATGTCATCGACGGTAAAGAGCCATCCCCAATTGAAAGTATCCAGTTAATAAATTCTTTGATTTTCTCTCTGTCCTTGTCGCTCTTTTGTTCTAGTCTCATGTTCTTGCTTAGAGTGAAAATCTTACATCTGTTCCATAGATCTGATTTGCTAATTGTGGCTCGGACAATATCTTCTCTTCTCCCTTTCGGCACTATTGCAGTAGGTTAATTGAATCGCTAATTCCAATTGCAGTAGGTTAATTGAATCGCTAATTCCAATCGCAGTAGGTTACTTTAATACGTTAGTATATAGTCAATGTTTCCTTTTATAGGTTACTTTAATATAAAATTTTAAATATAGTATAAATGGACCTTATTTTAAAGTACTTTTTAAACACTTTCCAATGGTACAAAAATTATAATTTTACGAACTATATATTAAAAGTTATAACCAATTTACTATATTTAAGTTTTTCATTGTGAACCCAACTCTATTTATTCGTATCCTAAACTCTATTTGTATTTTAATTAATTTAGAACTCTATTTATTTAAAAAAAAATGACATGGCACTTAATGAGCGCGACAAATGGCGTCAAACGACGATGCCAAATGTCGCGACCTCGTGAGCTGGCTTTTGTACTCTGCTTTATATATTAGTTACTAGTATTGGGACTCGGGCAAATGCCCGGGCTTTTTCGTGAAGAAGAGGTAGAGTTTTGAAATACTTAGATCCCTATTTTTGGCCGTTATTTTTGTCTGATATATATCAACTAAAAGTTATAATATGATGTCGTCATTATCTTTGACGTTGGTTTCTAATTTTTATGTCATGAACAAACTCACTTTATCATTCAGAAACATATTATATAAAGCAAAAACTACATTTAGTTGCCCCTAGGTATGTTGTCAAAAATCTCTGTATAGATAATGTTCCTTGTATAGTTTGATGGAGCAGATCCCTGGTTATTAATGAGTATTCGTAGTCCCTCCCTCGAATTCACCCTTGAAACTGCCACATATATATAGCTGGCCATGGGTGAATACCGGTTTTGACAGATTGAAGAATGACATTCTGCAGAGTTTGTCCCTGACTCTTGTTTATTGTCATTGCATAGCATACTTTTACTGGAAATTACCTCCTTTTGAAAGTGAAGGGTAGTTTAGATTCAGTCGGGGACATTATTATCCTTGGTATGTACGTCTTATTACCTTTACATTTCCCGGTCATTATTTCTGCTTCTATCACCCAAGTCGATAAATGTGTTACGATTAGTCTTGTTCCATTGCATAAGCCAACTGTTTGGTTTAGGTTCCTTAGCAGGATAATAGGAGTCCCTGCTTTGAGTTGTAACTCATGATCAGGTATCCGGTTAAACTTCAAGCTGTTGAGGAACTCTACTGGGTAAAGGACATCTTGGTCGGTGACTTCTCCGGAACTTTTGCAAATTGAGTATGAGCTGAGGTATTTTTTTGTTTCCCCCGAAAGGGTATTCATTATATAGGTGTTGATTTCCTCAACCGTTTCGTTCTTTGGGGCTAGAATGCACCTCTCACATAAATATGAAGGATCCTTGTATCGAGTCTCTAGAGCTTCATATGCTGCCTCTACAATTTCTTGCATTGCATTTTCCTTAGGATCAATTATTAAATCCTTTGGTATTTCAATCCATGAGGGATCTTCTTCATCATCTAATGTCATCAACGGTAGAGAGTCATCCCCAATTGAAAGTATCCAGTTACTAAATTCTTTGATTTACTCTCTTTCCTCGCCGCTCTTCTGTTCTAGTCTCATGTTCTTGCTTAGAATGAAAATCTTGCATCTATTCCATAGATCTGATTTGCTAATTGTGGCTCGGACAATATCTTCTCTTCTCCCTTTCGGCACTATTGCTAGTAGGTTAATTGAACCGCTAATTCCAATTGCAGTAGGTTAATTGAATCGCTAATTCCAATCGAAATAGGTTACTTTAATACGTTAGTATATAGTCAATGTTTCCTTTTATAGGTTACTTTAATATAAAATTTTAAATATAGTATAAATGGATCTTATTTTAAAGTACTTTTTAAACACTTTTCAATGGTACAAAAATTATAATTTTACGAACTATATATTAAAAGTTATAATCAATTTACTATATTCTAGTTTTTCATTGTGAACTCAACTCTATTTATTCTTATCCTAAACTCTATTTGTATTTTAATCAATTAAGAACTCGATTTATATTTTTTTAAAAATATGACATGGCACTTAATGAGCGCGATAAATGGCGTCCACCAATGAGGACGCCAAATGTCGTGGCCTCGTGATCTGGCTTTTGCCAAATGTCGCAGCCTCGTGATATGACTTTTGCCAAATGTCGCGGCCTCGCGATCTGGCTTTTGTACTCTGCTTTATATATTAGTTATATGATATGATCAACACCAAACTTTTAGTATTTACCGGAGACCCTTTGCCCCTATGATCATGTCACTGTCCATCTCCTACGGGAGAGATCAAAGGTGAAACCTAGGGGTATCATTAATCTCTATTATATAAGTGAAGGGGGAGCAATAGTGTTCCCCTTATTAAATTACAACTCTACCCTCAATAATAAGAGATAATAGCACCATACATAATAAACCTATACAAAACATTCCAAAATAAATTCTCAATCAACTGAAAACCTTCCTCAATCAACGCATATCAACAAATTTAAAGTTAGTTCAAGCACAATATAATCAAGGTATATTGGACATCATGTTTGACAAAGAAAATTTAAAGTGGAAAGTTACCATGTACTACCCATACACAATATACAAAATACGGAGTAATACATTGAATAACTACAATCTCAAGAATGTTTTTATCTCAAAAAAAAATCTCATTTTCAACTCCAAACACTTAAGGAAAAAACCCCCCAAGAGGCTTGAAACATCACAACTTTTACGATTTGGGGGCGCGTTATATACTTTCAATTAAGTATGCAATTTGTTTATTTTGGTATACAACTGATGCTTCCCTAGTAAATTAACAAAAACAGTAGTGTGTTAGATAAACATAAGTAGTAAGAAATTCAAAAGAATGAGTATTACTCACAACCGTAAATACACAATACTCTTTAAATGGCAATGCAAAATTACAATAAAAAATTCACACTTTTGGTTATATAATAATCGTCAATGTAAAAAAATGTACATAATGTGAAGAGAAAAAGACACTTAGAATTTTACAAAAATGTTATGTGAGTGCGCTTTCTCTTAAAAATAATACAAATCAATGCAATCCGTAAAATCAAAAATAAAAGTAATCATTCTTAAAACCACACTTAAAATGGGTAAAATCATACGTGTCTATGATAATGATTTAATTAAAATTATAATCAACCAACCGATTTTATGTTATTTTATGACTGAATAACAACACTAAGTTAAAAATGTCACCGCACGCAAAGCGTGCATATAAGGCTAGTTCATTATGGGGTAAAGGAGGAGCTGAGGAATGAGAGTTGAATTTAGTTTCGGGATTGGGCCAAAATCTTGGATATAGTAAGGCGTTCCGTGCACTGTACCTACCAAAAGAAACCCAAACCTTTGATATTTGCTAGATGTGTTTGTATGTGGCACTACATTCTAATTGTACCTCAAAGTTGGGAAGTAGAAGTGGTCATGGTCCGGGTTAGGCTTTGGTAAAAAAAAAAGGTGGTCCATTCTGTGCCAAAGTCTCAGATCAAATTTTTGCTAAAACATGCTATTTTCGGTCGGGTCAAGTGGCCTTCTCATGTTATTTTTGGATAGGGCCGAAATTTAGCTTGATTTTCCAGATTTCGGTTTTCAAAAGCCCGCCTTTTTTGCTCATATAACGAATTGAAATTTTTTGGTCCAAAACCCGCTATGTTTTGGGTCGGGTCAATGTTGATTACATCTATTGTAAAGGTATTCAGAAGACTTAGATAGCTATTTAGGGGCCTGTAATATGCTCTGGATAAATTTACACAAAAAGTGACAAGTATCTTAACAAAGTATTTCTCCAACACAATAGAATTCTTAACGAAGTATTTATTTAATATTCGTCGGCAATAATCAAGCTAGATGTAAGTATTACATATCTAGAGCCAACGACACAAAGACAATCTAGTTAAGCCTAACCCCTCTTTTATTGGCTAACTATAAAACTCTCATCTACGAGAATTATAATATGTGCCCCAAGCTAATTATTTTAGAATATATCATATGCCCAAGAAATCCATCTAATTTCCTAATTACAAACCTAGCTGAACTAGGAAACTATTATAGAGAACTAAAACCAAACAAATCTTTGTTAGTCGTAAATAACTTGGGAAATCTAGCTACCAGAACAATCTCAAAATGGAAACAGATATCACATTGCACGAAATTTATTGCATCCGCCAATTCTATTATGGATCATATTATGGACCATTGATTCATTGAACTAAGTTATTGGTGCGTCTTCATGTAAACAAGGTCAACTTTTTTTATTATTTGTTTTTAGAACATAAAATATCACCCTTTTAACCCCAAACTTGTCCTTGTACTCTCAACGATTTTTGAAAGTTTTATATTATTCCTAGCACTAGATTTAGTTCATTGATTGCACTACCGACCTTTGAAGGTAAGCAAAGCTTAAAAACCTTGAAATAATTAGTTAATAAAAAAAAATGGAGTTCATGGCTCTTTTTGGCCAATAAAAGCTAATAACATTAAAAGGAGCTGGTTACTTAAAGAGCAAGCTAGCATAAAACGTAATTGAAGACGTACATTATTTATTAATTAGTTTAGTTTACTTGTGTTCCATTGGTTATTCAATCGCCTAAGCCCTAAGTAGCTAGTTAAATGAGAACTAGGTTTATTTACTTTTACACTAATTAGATATGTAGAAAATGACAGCTACGCTAGCAAAGTAGCAATGATCTTCCACCCATCAACTTAGTTAATTTAGCTTCATTATGCTATCTTTATTCATTTTGCTATTCATTCGAACGCACTACTGCTTAAGATGGTTTCCAAATTTGGTAATGTTTCTTCACTTGGCAGTTGGCAGAAAAACTCATTCTTAGACGACGCATATGAAAAACTTAAAAAAACTTACTAAAGTTCATACTAATGTTTAGAATAAGAAAAGAGACTAATTTATAGATAAATGTGATTTTAGAATACGATCCAAAAGTTGCAATTCCACCATGTCTAATCAAGCTTTAATTGAACTCAATTAATTAATTGATCTTCTCAACAATAAGTCTCATCAATGTGAACTATCAAATTTAGTTTTCTTAGAGATGAGTTCAATGCATGATTCCCATAATATAGTATGAAGGAGTTTTCTATTTGTTTCCACAAGAGTTTAGTAGTGGAAACGACTCTTAACGCACAACTAATACTAAAATCATTATTAACTAATATAATTGGTATGTGTGACTCGTGTAAAGAATTGTTTTGCGTCAATTTTCGTCTTTGGCATCACATCCTGTATATCTTTATCAATTATCAGGTAAGATAACATGTTGCAAGAAAACGATTCTTTGGTGGAATATAAAGTTGTGTGTTTATAGTAGCTTTGCCTTTTTAAAGGAGGGGGTGGGGTGTTTAAGATAAAAGCATACTCAAAAGTCCTTATTTGAACTGAAAAGCTTGCAATTGAACTAAGGGGTTAGAGAAAGAGCACATAAGTGCTTCAACTATAAGTGGCTATTTACTGCACCTTTTGTAAACCTCGAGTTTCGGATCTTAGACACAAATTATGGAGGGACTAAGGCTATGTTCAGTTCACCTTATTTTTACTTATTTCAGATCGGATCAGACCAGATTAGATTAGATCAGAAAAAACTAGTTCTGATCATATCAGATCAGATCAGTTCAGTTCAGTTCAGATCAGATCAGATAAGTTCATATCATGCTTATTTTTTAAAAACTTATTATTATTGTTATTATTATAAGAAATTCCTATTGGTGACCTTGTGGTTTTACAATTTCTCGATGGTGACCTTGTGCTTTTAAAATTATCATAAATAACCCTCTACTAATTGACCTGGCTTAAAAGTGACTTTATGAATCATTTTGCTGTTAAACACAACTTATGTCCGTTAAATGCAAGTTATTTGAGTTAACCATGGTTAGAGAGTAAATTAGAGTAATTATTGGGCTCTTTACTGCTGTCAATTATTTTACTGCTTTTCAAAACAAAAAAAAATCTCTCATCTTCCTTCTTCTCATGCATGATCAAGCTCTACTCTTTGCTCTCAACCACGACATTCAAGCCTGAAATTGAACCTTGATGTCTGTAATCACCAGGAACATTAGCATATAAAGTACAGCAAAACAATTTGCCCATTATCCTTCTACCCTACAAAAAGATAGAATCATCTTTTCTGCAACTAAAGGTTTATGTTTTTGTATTATTTACTTATTTTTACTGATTTGAACTTATTTTTTCTGATCTGATCTGATATGAACTTATTTTTTCTAATTTGGTCTGATATGATCTAATCTGATATGAACTTATCTGATTATTATTACTAATACTATTATTATTATTTCAT
Organism: Beta corolliflora; assembly: GCA_947648045.1. Lineage (NCBI taxonomy): Eukaryota > Viridiplantae > Streptophyta > Magnoliopsida > Caryophyllales > Amaranthaceae > Beta > Beta corolliflora. Next base: position 200,311 of record CANSZD010003843.1, read on the forward strand.
AACTTTTAATGATAATTAGAGGTGGGCATGGGCCGGGCCAACACGCGGGCTGACCCGGCACGAGCCCGCTCGAGACCCGGCCCAGTCCGTTGTCCGCTACGTGGGCCGTGGGCTTGTCACGGTCAAGAAATTTTATTTCAGGCCCGTACCGGCACGAGCCCGCCTATATGGCCCGTGGGCCGGCCCGCGGGCCGAACGCCCCTTTCCTTTGTTTATTAGCCTAAAACTACCAAGAATCCAAAAAAATAACATAAAACATGGGCCAGGCCCGCAAGAGGCACGAGCCCGGCCTACGGACCCGTGGGCCTGGGCCGTGGACAAAATCTGGAAATTTCAGGCCCGGCCCGCCACTCACGGGCTCGGACCCGGCCCGCCATTTCCCCAAGTCCGCGGGCCGAGCCCGTGAACAGGCCCACCCCGGCCCATGCCCAGGTTTAATGATAATAATAATAATAATAATAATAATAATAATAATAATAATAATAATAATAATAATAATAATAATAATAATAATAATAATAATAATAATAATAATAATAATAATAATAGCATAATTAGTTTTTTTTTAAAAGAACACATAGTATATGAGCATGCAATTAAAAATAAAATAACACATATTTTAGGTAAAAATAACATATTGTCCATGGTATAAAGAACATATTGTTCATGTCTAAGGTCCATTTATAATAAGAACTTAGGTAGTAATGAAAACATATATTGAAATATATACAAAATCTATTTAAAGAACACGTTCTAAAAATAAAAAATAGATGTTATTTTTATATTGATGGTATGTTCGGATTTAACTAGCAACATGTTTTTTGTTATATCAATCAATTGTTATTTTTTTTTTATTATAAATAAACCTATAAATTATAGTTAATCATATGATCTTGAATAAAATTGTTAAATCTTCTTCTTATATCGTTGTCATGTTCTATATAAACTTTATTTTTGAAGATAAGTTGAAATCCCTTGTAGGTGGGAATTTGAAGGTGATGCCAACACCATTAGGTTATCCCATTCTACTCATATTTAATATAAACTAGCTAGTAACATATACTTTATATTATACTGCCAAAATTGTTAAAAAATAAACATCATATACTATTGTCATGTTCTTTACATGTACAACATCAAAAAGAACATCAAATATCAAAATTGTTAATTAGAACAAATACAAAAAAGAAAACGTACAAATGCCAAAAGTACATCATTCTTCTTGAACACAAATAACTTGAAATAGTGATAACAATGACATTTATAATAATAATAACAATGACATTAATAATAATTACAAATATTAATAATTTATAAGTACAACATTGACAATAATAATAATAATCCTTTTGAACAAATGTACTAGAAAATAGTAGTATTAATAGTAATATTAATCGTATAAAGTAATACTAATAATAATAGCAATAATAATTATAGTAATAATAACAACAACAACAACAACAACAACAACAACAACAACAACAACAACAATAATAATAATAATAATAATAATAATAATAATAATAATAATAATAATAATAATAATAATAATAATAATAATAATAATAATAATAGCATTATTAATACTAATAATCATCATAATAATCATGATACCAATAACAACTAGCAACAACAATAATAACAACAATAAGTTTTAAAATATAAGCATGATCTGAACTTATTTTTTTATGATCGATCGATCTCGATGCAGTGCGTTTCGTTCTCGTTCCCGATCCGATCGATCCGAAATAATAAAAATAAGGTGAACTGAACATAGTCTAAAAGTTTGAATTGCACCTCCTATTAACATCTTGTTCAGAACAAGTACATACTTAACACTTAACAGATATATGTACCTGCCATGACCTTTTACATATGTTTATACGTTAGGACATTATAAGTTCTCACATATAATTAATAGATCAAACAAATGTTCAGGTCGAATCCTACTCGCTCAAATGGAAGACCCGCCCATGAACCTCAAGCATTGAGGACATCTATAGTACAAATCTATACTAGTATATTAAAAGGCGTGTCTAAACAAGAAACGGTGCCACGTGGCGCCCTCCCTAAGAGCATAACCAATGGTTGCCCTATAGTTTGTGGTCATTAATTATTTTATTACTTCCTCACTCTTCCACCTACCCCACCATATTTTCTCTCTCCTGCAATTCCTTCTTTCCTATTTTTTTTTGGTCATTGCAAGAAAATGGCATCAATTTTTTTGGCCATGTTTTTTCTCTCTCCTAATAAACTAATATTACTTTTATACTCTCTCTCCTCATAACCCACAAGGAGGGCAACGGCTGGGAGTACTCGGAGTTTTACTCCATGTAATCCACAACAATAAATAAAATTAGAAATTGCGTAGCATAGGGTTTGATCCCGGGACCTCAAGAACATATACGAAAGTCTTAACCACTAGATCAAATAACATTTAGTGTTATCATCTTAAAGTATAATATTAATAAATGAAAATTTTCCTAACCCGGGGCGTAGCCCAGGCGTAATAACTAGTTGTATTTTATATAGTGCTATAAGCACAATTTGATTGTTGACGATGTAAATTGAGATGTCAAACAATCCGTACGACCTTGTTGTTTGAGTATCGAGGATATTTCGATATTAGGTTGCTTCAGGTCCTTTTTTTTTGGCACAGTTTTTCAAATGTGTCACCATAATTGCATATAAATGGGTTGTATCCCACAAATTCGAAGGTGCACACGACTGCATCTTCCTCTATGTGCACACAGTACAAAACGGTACCGTTTTGTTATTCCAATAAACATTTACAATTTTGGATTGAATATTTGTGGGACCCACTTTAATTTCTCTTTTCTCAACTTTTTTAGCCTATATATGTGCGTTGCAAACCAATAAACATCCAGTTTATTCCAATGAACATTGTAGTATAATGAACACAAGCTATTGTTGATTGAACAGTTGCAATTTCGGAATGAACATTTATGAAAATTTTATTGTAATAAACACATTCCTTTTGTTGAATGAACAATTGCAATTTTGGATTGAATATTTTCGACTTATTTTAAAATTTAATATGTTTACGAATTTCCAAAATTCAAAATTGTACTGATTTCAAATTTCAAATTTCAAAATATGTTTCAAATTTACTATTGTTCATTTCTCACTTCATTCAACCTATTGATGATTCAAATTGTTAGTCTGTTCATCCAAGTTCTTCAAAATGTTCTTTCAAATTATTTATATGTTCATTGTGATGAATATTTATGTTGTCATTATTATTCTTTGTAATGTACAAATATGATTCAGTAATGAACAACATACTATCTATAATGAATAACCCAACTGAATAGTTATATTATTATCGAAAAATAAATAATTGCAAAAGATGATAAATTCAAAATGTAGTATGTACACAAAGGTAGAAATATAAGCAAAATCATACAGTATGTCCCATATGAACACCATGGTCTTATAAAAGAACATTTATTGCTAACTAAACACTATTGAGTTCATTAAGAAGATATTCTTGCTTCTGAGCTTCCTCCCATTTCCGATTGATTTGATTTGTGAGATTTCGACACTGTAACGTATCATTAGTTATGTGAACTAGTCGAACTGAACTGAACTGATACAAGAAAGAAAAGAGCAGTAGTTAAAACAAAATTCTTCAATTTTATTATACAATGAACATAATCTTTTAAATATACAATGAACACATTTTAATAATACAATGAACACATTTTAATAATACAATGAACATGCTCCCAGACACACAATAAATATATGACCAAATATAACGAGCATGTAACTAAAATAATTTTAGTGAATACGTGCTAGTAATACAATGAACATTGGCCTAAAATGTGCACATTGTACTTGTAAATAGTACAATAAGCATCATATAATCATACAAAGAATATTTGAACAAATATCACACATTTGTAGGCAAATATATGATAATTAACCCATCATTACTTCATATCATTTCCTTGAATATATTACAAACACATAATGAACATATGACTGAAATGCAACGAACATCAAACCAACATGTGTTTCAGCAAACATATGCTAATAGGACAATGAACATATGCCATATTTCATGTTATTAATGCAATTAATATGTGTCAAACACACAATGAACATATGAACAAATGTATCTAACATCTAAACAAACACATAATAAACATATGGCTAAATATAATAAAAATACTCCCTCCGTCCCTAAATAGAGCGCCCATTTCTTTTGGGTACAAGTATTAAGAAGAAATCATGTGTAGAACCTTAGTTGTATAAAATCATAATTAAATATAGGAGTTGGTATACTTTTTATGAATTGTTTATTAAGGAGAGAGAATGTGGGCCTTATAGGAAAGTGGGTGATATTATGAAAATTGAAAGCAAAATAATATTTTAATTGGTGGACCCATACCGAATAAGGAAATGGGAAATCTATTTGGGACAAACATAAATGGAAAAATGGGCACTCTATTTAGGGACGGAGGGAGTATAATAAACATATGACCAACACGAATTCAATGAGTACATTATAATAATACAACGAACATAAATTTACAGTATAATCAACATTACCTAATTTTTACGGTTTTTTCACCATATACCCCCGACAAATTGAAAAATTCACCATATACCCTCAATGTTTCAGATATGCACCATATATACCCCTGAGTTTTCGAAAACGTTCACCATATACCCTTTTCCTAACTGCCGTTAACTCACCGTTAGCTTTATTTACCATTTTGCCACCATTAAGCCCTAACCCTAAAATGTAAACCCTAATCTAATCCCCAACCCTAATCTAAACCCTAACCCACCCCTCCCCCTCCCCTCCACCAGCCCCCCACCCCCTCCCGCAAGAATTCGGGCCGAACCCGGCCGCACCACCCTTCCGGCCCGCACCGCCCTTCCACCGGCAAGAAATCGACTGAACCCAACCGCACTCAAGCTCGGTGCTGCGCGGGGCCTTGTCGGCTTTTTCTTGTGCGTCTGGGGAGAGAGAAATCAAAGGGGGGGTTGGCTGAACATAATTTCTCGCCCGAGTGCGGCGGAGGGGATTGGGAGGGGGATGGGTGGTGGGCTGGGCTGGGAATTCGACGGGGGGGGGAGGGGGGGGTGGTGGGATGGGACCGGGAATTCGACGGGGGAGGGGGAGGGAATGGGGGAGGGGTGGTGGGGTGGACCTGGGAATTCGACGGGGAGAGGGAGGGGTGATGGGTGGGAATTCGACTGGGGGAGGGGTGGAGGGGAGGGGGATGGGTGGAGGGGAGGGGGGGGGGTGGAGGTGGGGGTGGGCCTGGGGATGGAGGGGATGAGGATGAGTGGTGGGCTGGGTGGGTTTAGGGTTTGGGGAAGGGGAGGGTGGGTTAGGGTTTGGGTAGGGTTAGAATTAGGGTTAGTATTAGGATTAGAATTAGGGATTAGGGGTTAATGATGGCAATATTGTAAATAACATTAACGACAACCTAACGTCCATTAGAAAAAGGGTGTTTGGTGAACATTTTCGGAAACTTAGGGGTATATGGTGAATATTTGAAACATTAAGGGTATATGGTGAATTTTTCAATTTGTCGGGGGTATATGGTGAAAAAACCGTAATTTTTATTTGCTGTCTTTTTTCCTGATTTCGAACTCGTTCATCCCCTTCATTCACTGGGCTCTCTCCTTTGTTCATTGGGACATCAATTGCAATGTTGTTTTCATCTTTTTCACAAACCACCATCAAGATCTTCACCTAAAAAGAGGGAAAAATAAGAAACGTAAGTGCAAAATGTAAAAAAATATTCTCTTTTCTTATCAAATGCATAGATCTAATACCTTATGTTGTTGATTTCGCTTTGCAACTCGTTGCGTTCATCTTCATGTACGAAAATTGTGCAAGAAAATGAAGAATTTGAAGAGTTTGATGAGAAAAGTTAAAGATAAGTTAGAGGATTTGGGAAGAAGAGATAGAAAGTATTTGAAAATTTGTGTGGGAAAATGAAAGTAATGAATTCGAAAAATAGATTTTATGTTTTCGGTGTTAATTGGAGATCAAAAGATGTTCAATCTGTGCGTTGTTAGTTTAATGAAGCTGCGTTTTATGTTTTGTAGTTGGTCTACTCTGAAAAGTCAAAAATATTAATTAAACTATCATGATTAGTTCTAGTCATTTCAATGACCCTTATTAGTTATCTATCATGATTAGTGATTATTCGTCTTCTTGATATTAGTTGGTCTACTTAAGTTTTGTGTTAACTTACAATTTGAGCTATAGGGGTCACTTGAACAATAGCGTAAACAAGAAGTGGTCCTTTAAGATAGAAATGAGTCAAATGACCCTTTGGTAATTTGCATCTTAATATTGTTGTTATCACGGTTACAGTATTTATGAATGTGTACAAGTAAATGAACAATAATAATCATTAATGTAACGTTACCAATGCTTCCAATCCATACGATCTATATTTATTTATTATGGATAAAAATGCACATTATTGCTTCGATTTGCATTAGAACATATAATTTTGTTTAATCGATATCTATATGATCTTCTCTCTCCTCATTGTTTCCAATCGGTTGTCTTCACCGAACATAGTAAAATCGTTCAAGGTTCAACACAGGCGATAGTTTGCGAAATTGGTTCTCTGACTTGCACAAGCGGATTGAATCGTGAAAAGTAAATATGTCGATGAGATGATAGCCATTTCATAAGTTTGAGCCATCTGAGGCATATTCTCCAAAATTTTCAGGCGGATATAATACCATTATGTCATACAAAAATTGTCAAACTGATTTTTATTAATTGAAAGTCAACTGAACTTATTTTTACTAAACATTTCCTAAACCTATTTTTGCTTAATTGAATTGATTTTTGTTGAACCAAACTGATTTTTGCTGAAGCCAATTGATTTTTCCATAACCAAACTTAGTTTTCCTGAACTGAAGCGATTTTCACTGAAGTGAACTGAATTTTGCTAAATTAAACTTATTTTTATTGAACTGAACTTATCTTTACTAAAATGAATGTATTTTTATCATTCTATGGACACCTAGTTTTTTAAGTTAAATGGAACAGGGCTAAGTTGGAGCAAAACTTGAAAGCTTGCAAATGAACAAAGGGGGTCAGAGAACGAACACATAAGGGCCTCATTCTTTGAGTGGCTATTTATTTACCGGGATCCATGCCTCCGCATACATAGAAGATATGAATAGTACTAAATGCATATCAAGTGTTGTATAAGAATCAAAATCGATACTAAATCAACATTGAAAAATATTAGGAGACGTTCCTCACAAAGGGAACACTTAATGTATCATTGACAAGAATCGTGTTGAAGGGTGATATCATGTCCTGGCCCAATGTTAATAGGCCTAGCAAATCAGTACATGTTTTACAGCCTTTTACAATAGCTTTTTACACTTTTATTGTTGTCCTAGGACGAGTCACATGTATAAGGGTGATCGCTATTTTGTCCTATTATTCCTAGGGTTTTGTGTGCTCTTGTCTCGAGGTTGATACTCCTCTATTTAAGGCAAGTGAGCAGCTTTGTAAGAACATAACAAAAACTGCATGAAAGAAATGGCTAAGAAGACTGATTGCTCATTCTCTCTTTCTCCTGATTACTGCTGATTATTTTTGAACAAATGAAATACATCATTTGTCAACATGGTATCAGAGCTACCAGGTTCGTAAATCATCTAAATTTTTCTTCCATGAAAAAAGATTGTATGTTTCCTGTTTGTAACCTGTGTTCTTAGTGTTGTTCTGCTAGAATCAAAAACTTCATAAAGTTTTGATCTTTCTTTCATATGGTCAGTTGATTGAGTTGTTTGTATGACCAAGAAAAAAAACAAGAAAGAAAATATGGGTTCTACCTCCTTAGATGTCACTAGTCCTCTATACTTACATCCCTCTGAAAATAGTAACTCTGTAAGCATTGAAAAACTTCAAGGATCCTCAAACTATAGAGCTTGGAGGAGATCCATTGAAATATGCATAGTTTCAAAAATAAAGTTAGGATTCCTTACTGGAGTGGTGAAGAGAGATGGAACTGACAAAACAAAGCAGGACCAATGGGATACATGCAATAGCATGATCATCTATTGGCTGCTAGGATGCATGAGTGATTCCATTAAAAGATCTGTGATGTTTGTGACTAGCTGCTCACAAATTTGGAAGGAGCTTGAGCAAAGATACTCTGTGACCAATGGGTCCAGGAAGTACAAGATAAGCAAAGAAATATATGAGACCAAGCAGCAAGGGAGGCTCATATCTGAGTTCTATACATATATGAAATCTCTCTGGGAGGAGCTTGAAAACCTGAACAGCATGCCACCCATCACTGAAGTAACAAGTGAGATAAATTAGTTTGTGAAGAGCCCTAAACCAGCAGCAAGAGGAACAGAAATTGTTCCAGTTCCTGAATGGGCTGGATGAATCCTATGCCACCTTGAGAAGCAACCTGCTAATGACCACACTTGTGCCCTCTGTTGACAGTGCTTGATGCACCTTGTCACAGGAGGAGTCTCAAAGAGAACTACACAAGCTTACAAAGGAAGATGGAGAAATGATAGCTATGTATAGCAAAACCAATGACAACACTTGCACAGTATGTGGAAAAGTTGGGCACTTGAGTGAAAAATGTTGGACAGTTGTTGGATATCCACCCAAACACCCTAAGTATCAAAGAGGGAAGGGTAAAGAACCTTACTCAAAGAGAGGTGGATACAACAACTCCAGAGGAGGTCACAGGTGGAACAAGAATGGTAATGACAACAAGACAAAGATGGCAGCTAATGTGAGAGGAGAAGGAATGTCAACTGCAGGGCCATATAGTAGTGTGAACACTGCTCAGATTGAGAAGCTCCTGAAGATGTTGTTGTCAAACACAAATGAAAATGAGGCGGGTTCCGATGGTGAGATGGACATGGCATACTCAAACATGGTGAGTTGCTATTTTGCAAAGGCTAAAGAGTGTCAATGGATAATTGACACTGGAGCCTCACATCACATGACTGGTGACATGAGTGCCCTGGTGAATGTGAAGAAATGTGAAGAAATGTGAAGGAGAAGCCAAGATAAATCTGCCAAGTGGAGAAACCTCCATAATTCCTCATGTTGGTGATGTGATACTCAAAGCAACTTGACCCTGAAGAATGTGCTATTTGTGCCTACTTTTAAGCACAACATGTTGTCTGTAAGAAAGATATCTTAAAATGGAGAATGCAAGGCTGTGTTTTATTCAAAATTCTGCTTGATTGAAGAAAAGAAGTCACAGACAATTGTGGGAGTAGGAAAAGTCTGCAATGGATTATATTATTTAATTGATGAGCCAGTCAACAACATACTCAAGAAACTCAGAGACAACAACAATGTGTCAAAGAGTGAAAAACTGCGACAAGCAATGAATGCCAGTGAAATTGAGATACCACCTCAAGTAAATGGTGAAAAACACATGAGTGAGACTGCTCTATGGCGTATGAGGCTAGGACACACTCCTATGAGGAGGATGTGTCAGATAGATGGTTTGAAGGGGTTTGATAAGCAGTGTAGTGAGACTTGCATAGTGTGTCCACTTGCAAAATTCACCAAAGTACCTTTTCAAAGCAGCATTTCCAGGGCCAAAGATGCTTTTGAAATGATACACATAGACACTTGGGGGCCCTATAGACTGAATCTAAGAATCATCAAAGATATATCCTGACAGTTGTGGATGATCACACAAGGATGAATTGGATACATCTCATGAAGCAAAAGTCAGATGCATATGATGCTTTGAAGACTTTCCTGAATATGGCTAAGGTGCAATTTAGGAAAGAAGTGAAGGTTGTGAGATCTGACAATGCTGTGGAGTTTGATGATAAATTGTGCAAGCCCATGTTCAACTCACTAGGATTAGTGCATCAAACATCTTGTGTAGATACACCTGAACGAAATGGAAGGGTGAAAAGAAGGCATAGAAACCTTCTTGAAATGGCTAGGGCTCTGAAGCTTCAAGCAGGGGTACCCTCCCAATTTTGGGGAGATTGTGTGATGGCTGCAGCACATATCACAAACAGGCTGCCTTCCCAAGTGTTGAAGAACAAGTCACCATATGAGGTACTATACAACTGCAAACCTAATTATGATTGTTTATGAACATTTGGATGCTTTGTTGTTGCTTATAATCCTGATAAAATGAACATTAGAGGTGTTCCTTGTATATTCTTAGGATATCCTGCCACACAGAAAGGATATAGGTTATACAATCTAGTTACTAACACTACATTTGTAACTAGACACACTAAATTCTATGAACACTTGTTTCCTTACCAAGTGTTCAAGAAAAGTAACAAAACTGTGATAAGTCCTGATAATAGCACTCCTAGAGAATGGTATGAAATTGAACTTGAGACCACTCTGGATGATGACACCACAAACACACACAACTAAACAATCAGTGATCCTCAAGACACTAATGGTGAAAGAATCAGTGATCCTCAAGACACTGATGTTGATCAACACACTGAAAGACAAGCTTGTCCTGAAATCAGGAAGTCAACTAGGACACACAGGCAGGGGCGGATCTATTAAGTAACAAGGGGTAACATATGCTATCCCTTAAAAAAATAAAAATAAAAATTGGCTGGGAAACGAAATTGAGTAAAAAAGCTATATAAGAAATAAACCAGCAATATGTAGCTGTACAATTCGCGTGTCATAGTGGTGTCTCTTCAAGACGGGTTTATGATATGTCCCTACATCCCAGGTTCGATTCCCGCTCAACATAATTCTTCTAACTTTGGTTATTTTTAATTTTTTTTCCCTTTTCCCCTTTTTCCCTTTTCTCCATTTTTCCCTTTATCTTTTCCATCTTCCTCAAGTCTCAAACACACTTGTAAATTCTAAGTAGCATATTACAACAAATTTTATTTTATGGGAAATTCCCATTACTACTATAAAAATAAGGGAACTCATGGAAGGAATTGTTTAGATAGGGGGCATGGTAGTTTTTTCCCCTGCTGCTAATGATATTAGTTAACAAAAATGAACCCTTATTAATAAATGGTTTATGGTAGTTAAGATGTTATCATTTTAAGTGCAGTACTAACATTATAATTAAAAGTAATTGAGTTGTTGGCAGAATCCATTAGGGGCTCAATGTAGAAAAGAGAAAACACTAAAACAAGGGGTAAAAACCCAATCTTTTAAAAGTTGTCCTCTTACATAAAGTTACTGAAATATGTAAATTTTCCTTTTTCCACTTAATAAAAAACTTTTCACATTTGTGGATACACAATTTTGACTATCAATATATTTAAAAATAAACAAGTGTTTTAAAAAATTGATATTTTGTTAAAGTTAGTAACATAATAACACTTTTTCTTACCACAGTCGTACAAATTTCACCACTTTCTATTAGGGGTGTTCACAAAAAACCGAAACCGAAATACCGTACCGAAAAACCGGAAAACCGATCAAAATGGGCGGTTACCGAACCGGAAAATTAGGGATTAAACGGTACGGTTACCGAACCGGTAAAATTCACGGTTAAACGGTACGGTTACGGTTATGATTTTTTATAAAACGGTTAATCGAAAAACCGGATAAATTTATTTTTTTATTATTATTTAATTTTTTATAATAAATATATTAATTAATTAATGATTTTTGTGTGAGAAAAGTAGAAAACGTAAGTCAGTAGTCAGTAGTCAGTACCTCCCTTAAAACTGACCAAAAAAGACAATGGCAAGTCAGTAGTCTCGATTTATCACTCCCATGACCATCAAACATATCCACATCACCATTAACTTCCTTTACAGGAGAAAAGACAATGGCAAAGAAATTAAAAAGCCAACCTGTACTTCTTTATACTTGAAAGGATGTTCCTACTGCTCAAGTTTGGAAAAAAAAAAAGGAAAACTCTCCAATAACCCATGCAAATATTACCTCATTTTCACATCCACCATGAGAAAAATTTGAAATCTAATATATAAAAGTAGTAAAATAATTTGATAAAACTTGAGTAACGGTTAACGGTTAACCGGAAAACCGTACCGAAAAACCGTTAACCGTTTATGCGGTTACCGGTTTGAACGGTTACGGTTACGGTTCACAAATACGGCGAACCGATACATCCGGTTACCGTCCCGAAATTTTATTTCGGGACGGTTAACCACCCATGAACACCCCTACTTTCTATACCAATTGAACACAACCCATGAATTAATGTAAAAAATTATATAATTGCTATGAATAGAGAAAAATTAGCACCAAATAATCCCTTTCGAGTAGCCCAAACTTCCAAGTACAAGTGAAAAAAATTAAATGTTAAATTTGGAGTGTTAAAGTTGTAAATGGACCAAATCCAAATCATGAAAAATAATTTCCTATACTAATATCATACCGATTTTTTAAAAAGAGTTATAAGTGTTTAACGTGAATTATGTTTCACTATTATTACCGCTATTTGGTTGTTTTTTATGCTACCCCTGGTTGAGAATCCTGGCTCCGCCCTTGCACACAGGCCACCTAGTGGCTGAGTGAGTATAAGACCAACTTGGCTCAAACACACAAGCCTGAAAAAGTTCAAACAACCATATCCATACCCACTAGTTCCACATTCTGGTGTTTTCTAAGTCAAACTGTGAAACACAATGACAATATTCACTTCAAGCAAGCTGTGAAACACTCACATTGGGTGAAAGCTATGAATGATGAACTAGATGCACTAGAAGAAAATGACACTTGGGATATAATTGATCTGCCAGCAGGGAAAGTAGCCATAGGTTGTAAATGGTTGTTTAAACACAAGCATAACCCTGATGGAAGTCTAGAGAGACACAAATCTAGGCTGGTAGTACTTGGAAACAATGGAATAGACTATGAAGAAACATTTGCACCAGTTGCAAAATTGGCTACTGTGAGATCCTTGCTTGCTGTTGCAGCCATTGAGGGTTGGTATTTACATCAAATGGATGTTAAAAATGCCTTCTTTCATGGTGAATTACAAGAAACTGTGTTCATGAAGCTCCCACCAGGATATAAACACAAAGGTGACAGGATCCAGGTTCAAGGAGAGGGGGAGCAGTATGAAAAAGCTAAGAGCAAGAATGAAAAAGTATGCAGGCTTAAAAATTCCTTATATGGATTGAAGCAAGCACCCATGCAGTGGTTTGCTAAGCTCGGTGAAGCCTTGAAACAGAATGAATTTGTTCAGTGCAAGTCAGATTACTCCTTGTTTACAAAGAAACAAGGGAAGGCATTCACATCCATCTTGGTTTATGTTGATGACTTGATTGTGGCTGGTAATGATGAGCAAGCTATCAAAGATGCTAAGGAGTTTCTTTCACTTTAATTTCACATGGAAGACTTGGGCACCCTTAAGTATTTCCTACGCCTGGAGGTGGATAGATCAGTGAGAGGAATTTTCTTGTCTCAAAGAAAATATGTGCATGATTTGCTCAAGGAATACAACCTTGAGAGGTGCAGGACACTCAGACTTCCCATGGACACTCATTCTAAACTCACTCTAGAGACAGGATCACCCCTTCAGGATCCAGAAAAGTACCAAAGGTTGATTGGAAAGTTGATTTACCTAACTATCACTAAGCCTGACATCACCTTCGCAGTTCATGTACTCAGCAAGCTCATGCATAGTCCAATCAACTCACACTATTAGTGTAACACCCCGTAATTTTCACCCTTTATTTTTGGCGTTTGTTTACATTAAAATGATTTTTTTTTATAAAAATAAATAATTTATTATTTAAATTATTTTGGAACTTGTTGTGAAAATGTGTATATATTTTTATATGTTGTGTATATTTATATATATTTATTTTAAGCTGTTAGGTAATTATTTTAAAGGTTATATTAGTTTCGTTATTTATTTAGGCGTTTAGGATGCGGTGTTGTCGCGTAGCGTTTTTGTAACGTTGATGGACCGACTTGCGTGATGAAATGTTGCATCACATGTGGCGTGTCATGCTGGCCGAAAATCAGCAATTATGGAGTGGTGGATGAAGAGTTTTGCTGCTTATTAAGCTAACCTTTGGGTCTCTTGTAACCGCTCATTTAATCCCTCATTAACATTCTCCTAAACCCTTCATTTTTCCTTGCCATAAAATTCTGATTTTTAATAAGAGAAGTTCAGCATCATTCTCATTTAACCTACGCCGTTTTCAAGAAAATAAAGAGAGAAAAGGAAGACGAAAAGAAGAGAAAGGTTCAACCCGGTTTTTCCTGTCACACCTTCACTAAAATAACCGTATCCGTATATCTAACCGTTGGATCATCCTCAAATTTGGACAACACGTTTATAACGTCTTTATCTTATCTTTGACCGGAGCGATTGTGAATCAGATCTTTAGTTCGCCGGAAATAATGGTCAGAACAGAACAGCACGAAATGAGATTTGTCAACGTTCAAGAAGAAAACGCCTAGTGACTTATTGCTACAATTTTCGTTCGTGGAGGACTTGGATTGCACATATTTTTCGTATCTCTTTAGACTCGCTCTCCTCCCAACATTCCAGGTAACTAGTAGTTATCTTAGAACAATAGTGATTAGGGTATTATTCGGTATTAGATTATTACGTTAGGAATTGTTTAAAATACTTTTTGAGTGAAATTATTGATGAAATTTGACGTGAATATACTTGATGCATGCTGTATGAATATTGTATGCAGAAAAATAATTTTTGTCTGAGATTTAGTATTTATTCGATTTATTTAGTAATTTATGCGATTATGGATTATTTGCAAAATAATTATTGAACAAATGTTATAATTGCTGAAGTTATTTTTCGCAAAGCATGTTATATGTGTTGTATGTACTTCATGCCTTGGAATAAATTTTGTTTACTGTTTACAGGTTTATTTAATTGGTTTATCTGTTTTTGCATTTTCGTGTCTGTCAGTATATAAATCGTGAATATTATTTCTGGAGGCCTAAAAATCCATTTCTTTACATATTATGTATTACCGTGAGCTTATGCATGTTATGTGAATTTTTGGTAATTTTTGGGCGTTTATTTCTATTTTTAATTATTATATTGGCTTTATAGAGTATTCTGTAAATTAACTTTTAAAAATACTTTTAGAGTCCGAAAATTAGAAATAAAATTTGTACCATGTCAGTAGAGCAATAATGGTCGTATGATAATTTTTGTGTTATTTTACTGATCGTTTTTATTAGTTTAATAATTTTTATTGTGTTTTTGTTATGAGTTTGATGATATTCTTTTTAATTATTTAAGGGTTTGTTAATCAGAAATAATTTGAGACCTTTTATATTCTTGAAAGCTGATGACTTGTAGGTTACTATGGTTATAATTGTGTGTCATTATATTTACGTTTGATTTATGTAAAAATGATTAATTGTGAACGTTTTGCTGAGTTAATGAGCTTTGGTGTTAATCCGTGGTGGCGTCAGACGCACACTGATGCATCAGACGCAGGATGGACTGTGCGCCAGACACACAGGTTGGCGCTGAGCGCACAGTTTTGTGTTGTATGATTTTTCGTATGTTCTTGTGCGTATGTTTTACATGGAATTGGTGATCTTATACGATGCGATTCATTTCTGGTTGATACTATTGATTTTGTAAACTCTTTAATTGTCGTTGTTGTGCTTTGTGGTGCGCAAAGTATTTGTTGTTGAGACATTTGTTGTAAGTTTGTAAGTTACTACTTTGAAGAAATTTTGAAGAGATATCTTTTGATGAATTATGGGTATAAGGCCGGGTGGCATCCCTTTGACGAATATTTTTGAGATGAATGATACTTTGATGATATTTATGATTTTATTTTGAGATAAGAACATCTGGTGGGATAGATGTAGTCCCCGGTGAAGAACATGCCAACCACCTGGTTTGCGAACTAGGGGTACACCTGGGTTAATTGTTGTCGTCCGAGAGGTCAGAGAGTTCTGCGTGTTCTACCCTACATCGGGAGTTTGGCCATTCTTAGACACAGGCAGTGGGGAACGTAAGCCCATAGACTGACCTGGAGATTGCGATCTGACAAACCTTAGGAAGTGAATTGCGATTCACTGACGTTCGGTTTCTGACTCAATAACTGATTTATCTATGTTTTTATTATTATTTAAGTACTCTTGAGATGATTTATTCATTTTATCTTATTTACTTTCACTTGTATCACTTGTGAACTTTATGGATATGAATGCATGTTGTAGTTGTCTTGGCTTTATTATTTTCCTTTTTTACTAATCTATGTCTGGAATAGACTTTGATTTCTTTTATTCTGGGAGAACTGCTAGTTACTCCCCACTGATTGTGGACTGTTGTTATATATTTTTCAGGTTATGTTGATGGGAATCTTCTTTGGTTTTGGGCTCGGGTTGAGTTGCGAGAATGAAATGATAGTTGTTTTAGGCCTAGACTTCTAGTTAGACTTTTCTCATTTGGAATACTCTGAATTAGTTATTTATTTATATCATTTATTTAAGTTGGTCTCTTCACATAGTTATTTAAATACCTTTGTATTAGTAGTGGCATTCCCAAAAGACGATGTTTCCGCCATCGTCCTATAATACTATTATTATTTTTTTCTTTTCCGCTTTGAAATTCAGGGGTGTTACAATCAGGCTGGCATTAAAGTTCTCAGATACCATGCTGGGTCCCCCTCTCAAGGGATTCTTCTTGCTAGCAAGACCTCAGCTCAGCTCACTGCCTACTGTCACAGTGACTGGGCTGGGTGCAACTCCACCAGAAGGTCAACATCAGGGTTTTGCATCCTACTTGGGCAGCACCTATCTCTTGGAAATCAAAGAGACAGTTGTGGCAAGATCTACTGTTGAACTTGAGAAGAGGTCAATGGCTCTCACCATTTGTGAAGTAATGTGGCTCAGGCAATTGCTCAAAGACTTAAGCTTGAAGGATCTAGGCTCTACTCTGGTGAAGTGTGACAATCAAGCAGCCTTAGCAATAGCTGCAAACCATGTCCATCATGAGAGGACAAAGCATGTAGACATTGATTGTCACTTCATCAGGGACAAAGCAGCTGAGGGAATCATCTCACCTGTTCATGTGTCCAGCGAAGACCAACTAGCAGACATATTCACTAAGATTTTGAACACTGATCAGCATCAGAGGCTCTTGTCCAAGCTGGGAGTTTGTTCAGCCACTCCACTCTCAGCTTGAGGGGGAGTGTTGAAGGGTGATATCATGTCTTGGCCCAATGTTAATAGGCCTAGCAAATCAGTTCATGTTTTACAACCATTTACATTTTACAATAGCTTTTTACACTTTTATTGTTGTCCTAGGATGAGTCACATGTATAAGGGTGACTGATGTTTTGTCCTATTATTCCTAGGGTTTTGTGTCCTCTTGTCTCGAGGTTGATACTCCTCTATTTAAGGCAAGTGAGCAGCTTTGTAAGAACATAACAAAAACTACATGAAAGAAATGGCTAAGAAGACTGATTGCTCATTCTCTCTTTCTCCTAATTGCTGCTGATTATTTTTGCACAAATGAAATACAACAAATGGAAAATAAATAAAGTAGAATTATTACAAGGATAAATATCAAAAGAAGAATCAACTATATATATGACTAACATTATTAGCTATGCAGTCCGCGAGTCTATTGACTTCCTTGCAAATGTGATTGATGCTCTATCTAGGGAGGCACACCAGTCCCGTAACCAGGCCAGGGACCAAACTGGCTGGACCAGTTTAATGTATTTGCGCGGACTGGACCGGACCGGGATACGATTCCGATGCGGGACCGAACTCGCTTTTTCCGGTCCGGTCAGTGCGGACTGTTGGACCTGTTTTGCTTTTTAGGGGTATTCTTTCCTAATTCAAAAAAAAAAAGCTGCTCCATTAAAGTAGAAAAAAGTATCATGGAATAAAAATTAAAAAAACGAAATGAATCCAATGAAAGGTGGTTTCTTCATATCCCAAGCCCATTTAATTGTCACATTTGCAATCATCAATAACTCATAAATCAACATCCAGTAAAATACCCTAAATAACATAAATTCAAAATCCGATCCTGACATCGCTACATTTCCTATTCATCTAGATCTAGAAATTCAGGAAATGTAAAACTCTCGAAGCTAACAATTATCACAGAACAAAACAAAATGGAACTCAAAATGTCGAAGAACAACGAATTCGAAACCAAATATCAAACAAATTAGATCAGGAAATCTAAAAAGTTCTAGATTGAGAAGGAAGAATCGAAGAACAGAGAAAAAAATACGTACTCGTTCACCAACGAAATTGCCGGCGATGACGAAGGTGACATAGATGGAGTTTCGGCGCATGACGACGTGGTACATGCCCTCCCATAGCCCTCCACCAGATCTTCTTGCAGCTGCTTCCATGGCGGTTGTTTTCTCCGGCGCTTTCGTTGCGGAGAAGAGGCTTGGTGCGGCTGACTCTGGAGAACAACAAATGGGCTAGGGTTTAGTCTTTAGGAAATGAGTTAGAGACTTACTGATGTTTTACATTGTCTTGCAAATTTTATTTTATTTTTTAAAACCGGGTCAACCGGTCTAGACCGGTTTCCCCGATTTTTACCAGCACAGACCGGTGACCCGAAATCCACTTTTTCCTTGGACCGAGGACCGGACCGGAATCCTAGGTCCGGTCCGGTCCAAATTCCGGTTCGGACCGGTTTGTGTGCAGCCCTAGCTCTATCTAGTAGAAGATTGCCACATATGTGGTTGTTTTCAATAATATCCGTAATTTTCCGTACGGGACTCCATACTTCTTTTACAGCATTGATGACAATCATATTATTATCTTCAATTATGAGGTTTGAATCTTATTTTCGATAGTTATAAGAATTTCTTGATGTAGAATTGTTGGTTCTTCTAAGTAGGCTCTAGTATGCCTAGGTTGAGGGCCCAATCTTTATGACGTCCGCAGTCAACCTATTCTGAATATCAGGTCAATCAATTTTGATCAATTGATAATTTGAGTACAAACCTAGGTATTTTAAAGTTTTGGGTCAATTCATAAGGTACCACAATAAAATTGTGGTTCTTTTCGAGAATATATATATATATATATATATACATATATATATATATGTGTGTGTGCGCTTGTGTTATTTTGTTCTTGTGTTAGACATACAATGACAACATACGCAAACAAAACGGGAAAATCTACAATGGGTAATTCTAGTGGAGAAAAACGCAAGGGTTGCGGTCAAAACAGCCCTAAGGGCTACGTTTTTGGCCAGCAGCCCTTGCCGTAGCAGCCATTCGGCAAAAATGAAGGGCTGCGGTTTAGGCCGAAAACCGCAGCCCTTCCTTGTACAAAGGGTTGCGGTTTTTGCTAAAGCCCGCAACCCTTCTCACCAAAAAAAAAAATTTTTTATTTTTGCATTTTATAGTTCGAAATATATCCAAAAACGGTTACCGAGTATATATTATTTTTATTTGAGCATCACAAAATTATAAAGAACAGTACAAAATATAAATTCATGAAACGAAATCAACAAGATCTGGATAAAAATATCATCAATTACAACTCTAAACCATCCACTCTCATATTCTTCAAATCAAATCGACAAATTATTGATCAAAACAAACAAATGAAAACATAAACTGCAGATCTTCAACATTATTCTCAAATTTCATAAACCGATGCAGTAATTCTTCAAGTAAAACACACCAAAAATCACATCAACCAACCATATAAACGACAAAAAAACAACCAAAAAATTCAAAAAAAAATACAAAAACACACAAAAAAAAAATCAGATCTAAGATATGCAGAAGAAGAACGAACCATCGCCATCTTTGTCGAACAAGCTAAAAGCTTCCTTAAACTCGGCAATCTGTTCCTCGGTGAGTTGTTCGCGTTATCTGAAATTTCGACTTGTTGTTGTTGCGTCGTTGTTGTGGTGTTGTTGTTCTTTCCGGTGGCTGCGTGGTGTTGTTGCGTGGTGTTGATGTTCGTCTTCTTCGTGTTCTCTCTCCTTCGTTCGTTCTGGTGGCTGCGCGTGGTGTTGCTGTTGTTGCGTGTGGTTGTGTTGTTGCGTCGTTGCGTGTTGTTGTGTTGTTGTGGTCTGTTCTGCCGGATAGAGAAGGAGGGTGAGAGAGAAGGGAGGAAGGTGAGAGAGAAGGGAGAAGGAGCGTGGTTGACGTGAGATTGTGTTTGTGAGAAACCCTACTACCTGCTTAACATTTTATTAAGCCCGCGCGAATTCATTTCAAAATTAAAAAAAAAAGCCCATAAAGGGCTGCGGTTAGCCCAAAAACCGCAGCCTTTTATTACTTATAGGGCTGCGGTTTTCGGCTAACCGCAACCCTTCACTAAAAGGGATGCGGTTTTGGCATTGACCGCAGCCCTTCGTAAACGAAGGGCTGCGGTTTTTGAGTCTAACCATGACCCTTCACTATTAAGGGTTTGCGTTTTTCAAAAACGCAGCCCTTGCGTTTTTTCCACTAGTATAACCCACTTATTGACTCACCCGAAAAATGATATAAAGGCCCAAGCACGACCCTGTACGCATGAAAACTTTTGTCAGTGATTGTGACAAATGGGTCATTAGGTTCGGGTCATTTTTGGACGAGTCATGTTCGGGTCAACTTTATCTTCGTGTTAAGTTTGGGTCGATGCAGGTGCATTTAGATTCAAGTATGTTCCATGTTTATATTGTGTCAAGTCGGGTTTGGGCTCGATAACTCGGGGTAATGTCGGGTGGGTCGGAGTTAAGCAAGTCAACTCGAATTGGGTCAATATTGAAAATTACGGGTTATTTTTAGTTTAAGTTGCCTCGAATTGGGTCCATTAGAAGTTGTCATGTTTGTTTATTTACGTTTGTTAATACTGACACAAAAATTTGCATTGATAGTTCAATTCTTGTAAAAGTATAGAGTCGATATTCCATTCATATTAGAGTTCAAATTAATACTTACTATGAGTCATGCTTGAATTTAATTATTTCGGGTCATGAATATTTCATTTGGGTTTTTTCGAGTACACTTTATTTTTCGGTCTAGCCATTCCATGTCGAGGTCGGGTCATCATTGTTCGGGTCAGTTTATGGTCGAGTAGATACGGTGATTCAGGTTATCTTTCAATACATGTCATGTTCGGGTCTGGTTAATCTCGGATTGTGTTCGGGTTGGGTAGGTTTAATTTGGGTTTTATTTTAATTCTGGATTGTTTTTCGGGTCAAAAATGGGTTTCGGGTTGGATAATGGGTATGGGACAATTTATCACTTCTAATTGTGCCAAGGCCTAAGGCCGCAAAACCTCTTGACACAACTTGCGAATAGGCATGGTCCATGGCTCCATGCCCAGGTTCTCCTACATTTTTTAGTACTATGGGGGCATAATGCACTTGAATTATTGGTGAGAAGTGGGGAAATGGTTTCCTTTTTAAACAATTACCAGGAAGGAGGATCTTAAGCGGGTACTTATATAAATTCAGGGGCCTACTATTAATATTATCCTTATGCGTAAATAGTATCATCACTTCTCAGTTATCACTAGCTAGTATTATAAAGCCAAGATCATGTAGTTCTAGAATCAAATTCTTGTTGCTTTTTGTAATTTAGGCCGGCGAGGGAAAGAAATTTTAGTAAGTGCTGCATTATAAATGGATGATAGAAACATTCATTAAGGTGGTGATAGAAGTCTTATTGAATTAGCTTGCAAAAAGACAACCGATTATTCCACCATAAATCATGATTAGGGTCATGTGGGCTTATAAGAATTTATCATAACCCAATGAAGATAAGAAGATTAAGCAAAAAAAAAGTGTAAATTGAGTGCATTGCACCATTCTAGTGGTGTGCCCCCAAAATCTTATAGTATTACGGTAATGTAGTTAGTTATAGCAAGTACTAGTCTTTAACAATAAAATGTTAGTTTATTCATTCCTCAAAAAAAAATGTTAGTTTATTCATTATTCCTAAAAAAAAATGTTAGTTTATTCTGTGCAGGTAGCATAAATTCAAACATAATATATTAATTAACTTTAAATTGAAATTCTAAGTAAAAGAAGAAAAGTGAATACTATGTGCCCCCAACACAAAAATGAAACATCAGCACAAACAAAACAATGGTGGCACCATGCTTTGTTTGATAATTGATTGTGGGATGATATTTCCAATTTTCAGCTAAGGCGTGTTCTTAATGCATAGAGAACTACACGTGTACACCTACCCAAAAAAAGAACTTACATAGAGAAGATTATACTATGTTTGGTTTTATTATTCGAAATGCAATTGATATTGAACATTATAACAAACATAAAGATAATAAATAAAAATGTTCAGTTGCTGAAACGACTAAATTAGATTGCATTAGCTGTTTTGAAAACAACATTACACGAATCCAATCAATTACCAAAAATAATGTGATTTTTGTGAAATGGTATTTTCATAGCAGCTCATATAACTTGGTCGTGGAATGATGAAATTCCTCTTAGCAATTTTGTAATTAAAAATTATCATCAAGGGATGTTTATTTTATAAACAACCGGTATTTAGAAACCTTGCAATAAACCTCCTAAATCTAAAAATCATACAAGAAACCATCTCTAACTATCAATTGTCTTGTCACACTTTGAACTGTTTTAGAGAATTAATACCCCACCTATGAGGTTTTTTTTAACAAAAACAAAAGTACATTGGATGGAAGAAGTGACCTATTTTTATATTATTTTATTATTATATGTAGATTATATAGAGTAAAACACCCAAGGAAAAAGTGTTATGTGCCGCTGTTCTTTGTTTAAAAACACCCTAGAAGTTGTAGTAAAGTTTTATCAAGATCTCCCAAACATAACGCAGCCGAGAAAGTTAGGGGAGGGACTACGCGCATGCAATCGGCGTCGGATTTTATGGGCATTATTACAAACCGTGAGTGGCCAAAAGTCTAAATTATGGAACTCACTCGGTGTGGTGGCCCGCCGCCTACTCAAACCGATGTAGGCTTTTGGAAGCCAAAATAGGCTTTAGCAATATAGGCTTATAGGGTGACAAAAGATAGGTAGTTCCCAAATGAGAGGAACACATTTAAAATCTAATATGAAAACTAGATATCGGAATTGCCTTTTGTAATGAGAAATACTTTGCCTTTTTTTATATATCCATGGATAATTTTCATTTTGGTTACTTCAGACTGTGAATATTAGTTTTCGGCAGCTTTATAATGCGCTTCCTCGGAAGAGTTTGGTAATGCATCTGATCTAAACTTATAATAGAAGTTCTAGTCGTTTCACTAATATATCTTTCCGTCCGTTTTGAAATAGTCGAACATCTTTTTTTTTGCCCGAAATAGTATGATCACTTTTATATTTTGGCATGGTCCCACAATTCTTATGAAGTATCAGTTTTCATACACTCCTTTGCCCCACATTTTTTTTCTATTAATAAAAAATACCCTGTCAAAACATAACATTTGATAACTACACTCCAATTAATCACGTTAAACTACGTGTCAAAACATATGTTTAGATATTTCTAAGACGGAGGGAGTAACTCCCTTACTAGTTAACCAAACAATATTATTATGCTCATATATATAGGGTGCATTCTCTTCGCCTTAAAAATTTGAAGTCTAATAAATTAAGATAAGCTCAAATAAATTCACATAATTTATGTTCAGTTCTAACACCTTATAAAATAAACTAATTTATTTACATAGGTTCATTATCAATAAGTTTAAGTAAGCTCAGGTGCGTCAGTCAAGCTACTCAGGTCAACGCTTGAGAGTAGGGGAGATATAAGAGTATTACTACTCCCAAGCATAAGTAGGTAATGGGATTTGAACCTGTGACCTCAAAGTAACATGGTAAGTTCCCCACCACCTCCACCAATTAAGTTTGGTAATCTAACATCTTACATGATAACATATAGGGCTTTTATGAATGGTGCAAAATTTAAAGTAAAATAATTGAAACAACAGCGGGATTATACAATAGAGCTTTTTTGACTTGTGCCAACTTGAAATGCTTGAATTGGCACATAACTTGCGACCATTTCTTAGTAGCCGCTTTTAAGAGTTTATCTTCATCTATTTGCACCCTAATCAAAATGTAATGTAAAAAACTTATATGGACCTGGTCGGTCCACACTAAATTAGTGTGGACCTAATACTAATTTATGTGATGTATGAAAAGAGGGTCACTATATAAAAAAAATAGATATAAAAGATGAGTATATATAGATTGTAAAGTTTGACTATGTGGAAAAAAAGGTTACTATGTCACAAAGTGAAAATTTCATTATGATAAACAAAGGTAGAAAGAGTAACTATATTAAAAAAATTATCACTATGGTAGATAATAACTGTATCGTGTAACTTAAGATTTTAAAAGGTTACTATATGGAAAAAAAAAAAAAAAGAGTCACTATGTTAAATAAGTGGCTTTCAGTCATAAATAATATTAGTGTGGATGGGCCCACATGTAAAGACTAACTCAATCAAAATAAGAGCTACTTGTAAATTGTAATTCTTTCATTCTTTCCCACACTTGCTTCGTACATTCTTCTTGATTGAAACTTATAGCTGAATATTTTAGCTTAATCTTTTCGATTTTAGGAAGATAGACGTAGGACAAGAATCATTGACGTCAAAAGATAATTACTCCCAACTATATGCCAATACTTGCAAACTAGCTAGCGGTGCGCCGGTAACAAACTTCACAATATAATGATGCTCGTTACCTTCATTTAATCATTGCTTAATAGTATCAATGCATTCTTTAAATAAATTATTTTTGAAAAATAAAAAGCTCCTTTTCATAATGTGAATCAACTTTTGTCTTTTGATACCAAAAAGAAATACGAGTGTGAATCAACTTTAGAGAACTAATCCTAAGAAAAAGCAGTTGCTTGCTTGTTAATTTATTTTGACCGCCGGCTACCGGTAATCATAAGAAAACTAGATACTCCAAATTCTTAATCTTTTTATCTCCACCTCAATGAAAAAGAACAATTCGTTTGATGTACATCTCCCAACATATTATAAAAATTCTACAATATATTCTCTAAATGATTGCTAGTCACTCAAAATATACTCATACTTAACCCGAAGATTATAATGTTGCCCAAATATGTTAATTAGTTACGGAGATTAAAAAGCTAAGAATGAAGATCAAGGATTCATCATGTCAATTAGTGATAATATTTCTTGAGATTTCCTAAGGAATGAAGGCATATGATGCATATAGGTTCAAACTTCAAACCCAAATCAACTACCCTGAAAGTATCAATAGTTGCTTATAATTAGTACAAAAAACATAAACAAGCACTTGTATGTAGGAGCTGACCAAGCAAACACTCTTCCATTGTATTGTAAAGAGAGAGAAGGCCAGGAGGGTTAAGGAAACGACTATATATGTAATAAATAATGTTTGTCCCACAATTTACCCTTTCAAACTTTATAGTATTTGTCTTTTTGGTATAATAGTTTCTTTTTTTGTTTTAAGTACTCTAAATCTCTAAGTTACCAATAAGTACCAATAGGGGTGTAAATGAGACGAGACAACTCGCGAGCTACTCGAGATCGACTCGGTCAAAGCTCGACTCGAGTAGGCTCGACTCGAATTCGAACTCTACTCGATGACTAACGAGTCGAGCTTGAGCTACTACCTACTCGACTCGAAAAGCTCGCGAGAAACTCGAAAAAAAAATTATATATAATACTTGCAATTTCGATGAATAATTCTCAAACTTATTCAAAGAACTTAATCCATGAAATGTAATAAACACTTTCATAGAAAATATTTTCATAGTGGACATTAATTACAGTTTGTCTTTAGGTTATGGTTAACAAGTCGAGCACAAGATTTTAACGAGCCTTAGCCTTGGCTCGGCTCGGCTCAAAATCTCATGAACAAACTAGATATTATTAAAAATGATATTTTATGTAAAATATTAAATGTCCAACATGGCCACATTGGTTTATAGTATAAACAATAGCCTTTTTTCTCTATAAAATGTCATTACTCTAGCTATACTTATTGTTTGAATTAAAGTTGTCCCACATTGGTTGGGAAACAAAAGTTTAAGTTTGTGTTCTTTATAAATGGAACAAAAACTTTTTGGTTGGAAACCATTTTTTACTATGAAAATTTGTTTCATAAAGTCCCACATTGGTTGGACAATGAAACACCCAAAAAAAATTTCTTTATAAAAGGCTACTCCAAGTACCTAACTCAAGTTACATGGATTGACTCAAGTTTGAGTTGAGCCATGATTTGAGTTTGAGCTTCGGGTTCGAGCTTGATTCGAGTTTGAGTTTCGAGTTCGAGCTTGATTCGAGTTCGAGCTCGAGTTCGAGCTTGATTCGAGTTCGAGCTCGAGTTTAGGATTTCGAGTTCGAGTCGAGTTTGATTATTTCAAGCTCGCGAGTTTTCGAGTCGAGTCGAGCTTGATTTCGAGTTTTCGAGTTCGAGTCGAGTTTAGCCAAACTCAAGCTCGACTCGCATCATTTATACCCCTAAGTACCAACATAATTTGTCATATAAGAAAAACATTTGATAATTTGTGATAATTGTAGAGTTGTTCACAAGCTTATTGAGTTGAGTTAGACTTGCTGAACTCGATCGACTCATTAAAGTCTCAAGTTCGAGTTCCTCGAGAGTATCATATTTCATGTTGTTATATAAGAAAAACATTTGATATGGTATCATAATTGAAGCCATTGGATCTAGTCTACATACACCGAATATATGAGTACGTATCATTTTGTTTGAAATGCAATTTTGTTGAAATAAAGGAAGTATCACATTAATGAACTTGAAATAGACGATAGAATTTTATGGAATTAGTTAAAGGCTATGTCAGGGTCACAAAATTTGTAAGTTATAACCTAATATGATCTCTAAGGAGAGAAAAGTGCTTCCAAAATGTCCTCAGCCACTTATAAAAATTGGAAGAGGGGATTATGAACGGTACATGTATGACAATCTCTTGGCACCAAAGAAAAACATGTATGACGATCTTAGAGCTTATGTAATTATAATTAGGACTTAGGAGATTAGACATCCTTTCAATCTGCCTAATAATTGGTAACGAAATGCCCAGGTGTTGACCCCTTGAATGCCTGAATTTATGATATATTTATTTGCCTGCCTAAATTACTTCCCTCAAAAAGGGAAGCCAACTCCAGTGCTTACACGCTTTCATCAGTACGTACACTTGCATCTTCAAATATGTGAGATCAAAATTTCTTGCTACCAAAACAATATAAACAACGGTACCATGATCCAATCTACTAAAAGTCTAAAACAATAGACGGTCTACTCCATTCGTGTTACAAAAATTTACTCAATTTCATTTTTGGTGTGTTTCACAAAATTTACTCACTTTATTTTTTCTAATATTGTGATATGAGATTCGCTATAATTTTTTAGTTTATTAGTCACATCTCCTTACTTTATAATTGTTTTTCTTTCACTAACCTCACCTTTTCTATCTTTCCCACCAACTTTTCCTCTGTCTTCTTGGTTCTTGTGGTTCTTGTGAACAGACTAGTATAACTATTTTTTAGAAACGGAAAGGGGGGAACATTTCATAAATTACAACTCATGTTTTGGCATTAGGGATAGGGCTTATGAGGAAGCAGATGCTTGTGCTTGTGTAAATCGAGTGTGACGGACTAAACTATCTTCCTATTGTTACAAAGTTATGTAAGTCTATTTTCCTATTATTTGGAGTTTTGAACATAATAACGAAACTGAAATGGCCCACACAGTGAAAGTGGTCTAGTTTGAGCTGAGATATAGTGATTTATTTATAACTTTTTTTCATATCAGAATTGGGCTTATAATACCTTTTTAGAAAGTTTATACCAAGGGCTACTAAACCATATAGTTTTCCAGGAATACTTTATATCAACAAAAGAATCTTGTTAACTTATTGTATATCTTTTTGGACTTGTTTGGTTATGAAAGGACCTTGAATCCTTTTATCTCAACATTCATGATATCTTTCAAGGGTTTTGGGCCGAAAGAGCTATGTAGTCGAAAATTCTAAACTCTGACTAAAAATTTATATTTTTTATCATCAGGCGTAAAAAGTGATAAAGGGAGACAAAGTTATGTATCTATTGATACCAAAGTGTGTACAACGATACTCCCCCACCCCTAAAATCATCACAACAATTCTCATATTTGTATGTGCTACAGTAACTGCTGCACTTCTCAATATGACAACAACCCATAATTTTTTTAATATTTATGTATCTCTTAGTGGTCCTATCATCTTTAACCTTGACTCAAAGAGTCCTTTTCTCTCCCTTGTTTTACCATTAAAATCACTTATCCTAAATCCTAATTGAAAATTTCATGGGTATTTATATCTTAAGACGACTAGAGGCCTTTCTAAGACGAATTTTGCTTCATTAGAAATTGACATATAATGGGTAAACTTTAGTCCTATTAAAGTGACGTTCAATTAGAGAGGGAGAGGAGTGATTTTTTTATTTTCCAATTTTTTTTTTTTAAAAGAGGGGAAGTCTTTAGTATAACACCCATCTTTTGTTATATTTATTTTGGCAGAAAAATTATTACTTTATGGGACAAAAGCCCCACTCAACTTAGAGCTAGCTCTCTCTTTCTTTTTACCACACTTAGCCAGTTAGCCTCACACCATATGTTTTTTTTTTCACAACAATTAAAGAAAATAATTTTAAAAATAAAAAAATAAAAATCCCAAAAATAAATAAAAATAAATTTTTTTCCTCCCCATCTAATTCACCAAAGGAATATATATATTCACATATCACAATCTCTCCCTCTCACTCTCTCTTTCATTCTTTCTCTCTCTGGGTGTTGAATGCTGAGTTATTCCCGTACCCTTCGCCGCTCTCCTCTCATCTAATCTTCCTTCTCCATTGAACAACACCAACAAACTACCAACAATCCAACTTATTTTACACACAATAATATTTTGAGAGATTCAAAATCTCTAGTTATTTTCTTCTTTCTATTTTTGTGCTCTAAGTGAATAACAACTTCTCTTTTCTTCCTTAAATTCAGGGAATTTATTACTTATCTTTTTTTCTCCTAATCAAAGACTCAATCTTCATCCATTTCTTGGATTAATCTATCGCTTTTGATTACTGAAATCTGAGTTTAATAATTAATCTCCTCTCATTTTTGTTAGTTACAAACATGTGCTTCTACTTAATGTTTGTTAATCATTCCCTAATCTTTTCTTCCCATGTTCTTTTATGTTTGTTATTAGTAGTTATCAAACAATAAAAACAGAACAAAAAAACACCCCTTTTTTTTTGTTTTATTACTATTTCATTCTTTTTGATATATATATCTATATATATTGATCATGGAATACTTCCACAACAATTTGAGAGAAATAGAAGGCAAGCTTGCACATGATCCACATCGTTTCAACTCCGGGATATCGAATTCGACGCGTTGCGTACTAGTATCAGGGCCGGTGATCGTAGGGGCAGGGCCGTCGGGGTTGGCGGTAGCGGCATGCTTAAAAGAGAATGGTGTACCAAGTTTAATCTTAGAGAGATCCAACTGCATAGCCTCTTTATGGCAACTTAAGACCTATGATCGTTTAAGGTTACACCTTCCTAAGGAGTTTTGTGAACTTCCCTTAATGCCCTTCCCACAACACTTTCCTACGTACCCTACAAAGTCCCAGTTTATTGAGTACTTGGAGGACTATGCAACCAAATTTGAGATCAACCCGGTTTTCAATCAAACGGTGGATAACGCACAATTTGATCAAACGCTAGGGTTTTGGAGGGTAAGGACTACTACTACTACTTGTAGCAATAGTAATAGTAATAGTAATAGTAATAATACTCTAGGGGGGGAGAAAGAGAAAAGCTGCGGCGAGGAGGAGGCGGCAGTGACAACCACCACAACGGAGTACGTGTGCCGGTGGTTGGTGGTGGCGACAGGGGAGAATGCGGAGGTTGTCATGCCGGATTTTAAAGGGTTGGAAGAGTTTGGAGGACCAATAGTACATACAAGTTTGTACAAGAGTGGAGAAGTTTTTAGAGGTAAAAGGGTGTTAGTTGTTGGGAGTGGAAATTCAGGGATGGAAGTTTGCTTGGACCTTTGTCATCATAATGCTATGCCTTCAATTGTGGTCCGAGATACAGTAAGTACCATCATATACTATAGTACTAATTTAATTATTAGTGTCCATCAAATTTTCCTTCTTTCTTTTTTGAAATAAATACTTGTTTGAAAAGTTGGTTAAGTTGAGATGAAATTGAAATCTAGCTAAGATAGGTTTTGGATCCAAGGTTAGTTTACAATTTAAAAGATACTTGACCACTAAATGCCAATTCATTAGTCCAAGTTATTTTATTTGTGTGAAAGATAGTTGATCTAATATTAGGGATTTTTTTAAAACCCATGATGTTTTGTTTTTTTATATGTGTTTTTCATGATATCTATGAAAAGGAGGTAACTAAAAAGACAAGGGTTGAAGGGGGGACGGTGGTTTTTTTTTTTTTTTTAAGTTATTAGGATCTCATATTGAATGAGCAAAAAGCCTAATGTTGGTTTAGACTTTTAACAAACACCCAACTTTTAGTTCTCCTTCAAGACAAAGAAAAAACTTGCTCAATTTTAAGTTATCTTGCTTAAGTTTGAAAGAAAATGTAGAGAAACTCAAATTTTATTGTTGTGGTGTAATAAGTTTTGCATATTTGAGCCATACATAATAATCAAGAATAATACTTCTCTTATTCTTTGCAAAATGAAATATATATTTTATGAATTCTAAGATATATAAGATGAATTAATTTAATGCATATTAATGTTATAAACTAAGCAAGCTTTGAAAATGGACAAAAGGATATTACAATTTCATTTAATTGTCTCAATGACTACTTTTTTTTTAATTTCATTTGGTTATCTTTCGGTAATATGATGGATTAATAATCATAACTCGAGCACTTCCCCCCTCCCCAATATGTTAAAAAGAGATAATTGTGGAGTTTTGTGTGTGCGTGTGCTCTTTTGTTCATAGTATAGTGAAAAGTGAAGCTTTATCATAACTTTACAATTAAATAATAAGCACTTCTAGTAGTCATGGGCATGCAATAAAGGTTAGGCTAAGCTTAAAAAATTGCTAAAAAATCTTTTTGATGGGGGTGTTATTATGGGTTTTGATCTAATTAGTTAGTGAGTTCAAGTTCCGAGTACTGTTCATAATTTTTGCAAATTGGTAGGGAGAAAATTTTCACTTTCTTGGGATACTCAGAGCATGCGCAACATTGGCTGAAAATATACTAGTTAGAATCTTAATTAGTAAGCCTTTCATTAGTAAAAGATTTTTATACATGGTCCTTTTTATAACACCTTCTTAAAGTTTTTCCCTCTGTAAAGATGCATTCCTTGCCTGTTAAACACCTTAGCTTTCACAAAATATTCAATCAATTAGTTATTCTTTTTGTTTCGCCTAGAAAGAAGGCACAAAGATTAGATAAGAAACTAATCAAACTAATCCTTATTAAAACATGACACTCCTAACTATTATCGTTTTTTTTTTCTTGGTTTTGAGGAGTCCAACCTAGTTGGTTTGCTCTTGCCTTGGAGTGGTTTAGGATGTAATCTGGTTTACTATGAAATGAAATAAATTACTTGCTTAGCAAAAAAAAAAAACTATTATTGTTTTTTAATATGTATGCTGATAAACGTATTTTTGTTGTTGTTTTGAAGGTTCATATCTTACCTAGGGAAATGTTTGGGAGATCAACTTTCGGGTTGTCTATGTGGTTGCTCAAGTGGTTGCCAATAACGCTAGTGGACCGACTCTTGTTAATAATAGCCTGGCTAATATTTGGTGATACTTCAAAACTAGGTTTAGCTCGTCCCAAAATGGGACCCCTTCAACTCAAAAATTTGACAGGCAAAACTCCGGTGTTAGATGTTGGGACGTTTGACAAGATCAAAAGCGGAGACATCAAGGTATAGTTGTAGTACTTCATGTCTCACTAATTATTACCATCATTTCACATCTTACTTTATTTTTGTTTTCTCAAAATTAAATTTTTGCTTGCAATCTTGATTCTCCTGATAAGAGGGGGGGAAAAGGGCTCCAAAGTTGAGAGATTCTAGTAAGATTTTTGCCCAGAAAAGGCAATAGCTTCTCCTATTACATGATAGTAATTTTTAGTGGGACATGATTCTCACTTCCATTACTAGCTCTTAAATCATTAGCAAATCCTTTAGTGTGATTCAGGCCTCTTTCTTTTCCTTCCACTTTTTTTCTTTTTAAATTTTAGATTAAGCATTAATCAAGTAGTACTTATAATTAATAGTTTCTTTAGTGGTAGGAGGGATTAGCATGGATATTTTGTGCCTAAAAATGTGTATTCTATGGTGAAAACAATTATGCTTGGGTCTTTATACTTAAGCTAATTTATGGGAAATCCGTCAATGGCTACTTTTTTGATAGATCACTTTGTGACTTACCGTCTTTTTGAAAAACGAACTGCAAAGTATTGCCTTTTTAAATAGTTGACATTTATTATTGTTATTTGACGGCTTCTTTTCTAAGATAATATCATAATGTATGTATTAAATTTGTAAAGTCTTTTTAGTGATTTTCACACCAAACTATCATTTTAGCCCCAAAAAACCACCAAAAATCGGCAACTCTAATTTAATACTTATTTTTCAATTGACTATGACATGTTACGATTTAAAAGAAGAACCAACCTGAATGTCAAGTTGCTTAGTCGGTTAATCTTTAAATTGGTACCGAAGATTTAAATCAAATCATATATCCATCTATGTCTTCTGCAACTTGCTCCACATAAATCAGTATATGAGCATATCCTTTGAAATATGACTTCTTCAATTGATTTATTTTATCCATTTTCACAGTTCATAGCTTGTAATATAAGAATATGTTAAAAGTGACTAAAGTTTTGCAAATTTGTTACTATTCATGTAGTTATGTTCAAGCATCAAG
Organism: Beta corolliflora; assembly: GCA_947648045.1. Taxonomy (NCBI): domain Eukaryota; kingdom Viridiplantae; phylum Streptophyta; class Magnoliopsida; order Caryophyllales; family Amaranthaceae; genus Beta; species Beta corolliflora. The sequence goes on from CANSZD010003843.1 coordinate 233,188, forward strand.
AGTTTAATGCACCAAGCCGTTGAGTTTGTTGATGGAAGTGTAGAGAATTTTGATGCAATCATCTTGGCAACTGGATACAAAAGCAATGTACCATATTGGCTAAAGGTATATATCAGTCATTTTTCCACTTATCTTTCATCTCCCCCACCATTTCCTTTTTTTTTTAAAATTATTTCAATTTCTTGATTCTTAAGAATATATCTTATTCTGTATATTAAAAACATTAAAGTTCAAAAACAATGAAAAAGTAAAGTATGGTGTTCCATTTTCTCTCTTCTAGGATCGAGATATGTTCTCAGAAGAAGATGGACTACCGCGAAAGCCGTTTCCTAATGGATGGAAAGGCGATTATGGGTTATATGCGGTGGGGTTTACCAAACGTGGCTTGTTAGGTGCATCTATGGATGCCAAAAGAATTGCAGCTGATATTGGAAGATGTTGGAATTCTGAATCAAGATATCCTACATCTTATGATCGCTCATTTTGATCATCTTGATCGTATTTACTCCTTTTAAGTTTCGTCTTAGGTAAATATTATCTCTGTTTGGATTTAGTTGTCGCGTTACTGGTTTAAGTGGCATGGTTAACGTGACAATGAATTTTAGATAGAGGGAGTTTTAGTTGATGATGATGATAAGTAGAGAATTTTTGGTGGTACCAAAAAACTTTGGTACTAATGAAGTTTCGACCTCCAAGGGAAGAAAAAGATGCATGGGAGATGAGTGCAAGAGGAATGATCAGTTGGATCATATTATAAGGTCATACCCATCTTTTTCAAGAGAGCCAACAAAAAAAGGAACACAATTTGAAATGCAATACTTGGAGAGATCTAGAAAAAAGAAAAAAGAAAAGAGAAAAAAGATTTAAAAAATTTGAGTTAACAAGAATGTTCAATTTTGTGGGGGACCTGTACATCTTGTACATTTTCTATTTTTTCAGTATTTAGACTTAGGTAAGACTTGTTAGGAGGACAGGTTATAGTGTGTTTTTTGGTATTGTTTTTGCAATTATGAGAAATTGTTTCTCTTACTTCTTTGATATTTATGATATGATAATTCCAAAAGTCTTGGATACGAAATTTTGACATAATGCTTGTAATATAATTGATTGTTTTTTTCTCCTTTAGTGTAAAGAGACTTCAGAAGAAGCTACATTGTAATTTGCAAGTGTTTCATAGAAAATATCCATGCCTATACTTTCTCTAGCTAGAAAGTTAGATATTATCCTATCGGGAGGGTTTTACTAACTAATACTTCCTTATAATTTTTAGTTGCACAATTCGACATTTGCGCGTTATTTATCAACCAACTTTGACAAGCTTTCACTCATCATTATGTAAGAAAACACATAGTCAAATAGAATCTTGTAAAATTCGTCTTGATGCGAGGATTCCAAATATCAACTTTTTTTAATTTTGCCTTACATGCAAATAGAGATATTAATGTCTAAAGAAACGTGTCGAAGTAATAATTAACTTACTTTGTAATAGTATGAGAGAATGTAACATAGCAACAATCACCCACTACTTTAGTTTAAGTTAAAAATTTATTGATATATTAAAATGTCAAACAACATCTATAACACAGCCAAAACATAAATTGAATTAAGCAAAACTCGCTTCTAACAAACTATGATTGTTATAGTTGATTATTGACACTTCTGTATATTTTATTATGTCGATGATTCATTAGATGAAATTCTACAATGGTTGACCTAAGTGGGCCATTTGACAAGAGATTTTCCATCTTTTGTGTCTTGCTGTAAAGCTAGGGCGCGCAAGGATTAAAGCTACCAAAATAGTCATTTGTGTGCCACTGCCTGCTTACATATTTCTCCTCCAAATTTCCGTTGTCATGTTACCAGATAGCAGATGCTACTTCGTCATATAAGTGTATGTGTGTCCCCTTAAATGATCTCACATGATAAATTTGGGAAATTTTTGAATATTAGGGACATTGAACGAGACCCATCAGTAAAATCCACTAAACAAATTCACTTCTGAGTGATTGTTGATTGATGCACTAATATCATTCACGATGTAGGAAATTTTAGTGATCCTCATATTGACATATAGATAAAATTGATAAATAAGTTTGTGAATTGTGATCATTCCTTACGGTTGTCAACTTTACATGTTTGGCACTTTGTAGGACATAAAAATTTTAGAACACTTTTACGGAAATTTTTTTTTGACAACGAGAAATCGTACAGAAACAAAACAATGAAAGAAACCTACGTACAGGCTACAACATTGGACAAGAGAAAGACATACCCCTAACCATCTTAACTAAATTACGGGCTAAAACAACATTTTCCTGAAAGACTATAAATTTTATGGAGTTATTTAGCCAACCAAGGTAATTTTCCTTTTTCTAAATTGAGAAATAGATCAAGTGAAAACAGAGGAGAAGGGAAAATGAGACGGTAGAATTGCAAAAGATATACATCCTGTCGCATAAAGAACCAACAAAAATGTATTATATGTTCGTTGAGGTAATTTCATATACCTAAAACTGGCCATGACTTTTTTTCGTATACCAATTAATGAATGGGTTTAATTTTTGTACCCAACAAATAATGTGGCTGAAGTCTAGAAAATTATATGCTTATGGCTAGGTGTAATATAAAATATGAAAAAATAGCAATTATGATTGGATGCTCCACAAGGAGTTGAAAAATAGTGTGAGAGTGATGTATATACACGCAATGGAGAAGCGATAAACAAGCTAAGTCACCGATATTCGAATGTGATTTAAGGGGGTCTCAATGTTGTGGACATACATAGTCGTCATTTTAATAGGATACACTCACCTTTGAAAGTGTTGTGAATGAGCTCGTAGCTAGGATACGAATCACAATTTGGGTCCTCGAAAGTTTATTTGGAAAACGATTATATGCCAATGGTGATGTCTAAAATACAATTGATTTGGGGAAAGAGAGATGATCAATAATGAGATGGCTTGAGCGGGCTTAAGCCAATTCATAACTAGGGAGAAATTTTGGGATGGTTGATTGGAAAACTTACTTTCATTGCATTAGGAAAACAAGAAATTGGTTGCTAGTGAATTTTAAAGTTAGATTTAATTAGTGTCAATTTGAACATTGATCAAATCCATATCAAATAAGTCTGCCTTTTTTTATTGTAACATAAATACATTTTAAAATATGACAGTTGAAAGATTAATTAACTAAGTCGGTTCTAATTAAGTGGGTATCAGTTTGTGCCGAGTCAAAACTTTGCTTGTCTATGACAATGCATTGATTAGGCCTATTAAGAATTGTTTTGAGCCAAATCCCCCTAGCCACTACTTCTACAAACATTAATATTCTTGCATGCTAAATGATATGTATACATATTATACCTTTATTTTCACTTCAAGTTTGTGAGTCATGCATGATAAAGCCTAATTCCTAACAAATTAATGACAATGTTGTATTTATTGACAGCCAAAGAAAAATACGGCTCCTTTGACATATAACCACATATATATACACGTTAGTAACATCACGAGATTATGACAAGAAATATAAACAATGCAAGGTTGGTTTGGTTTGGATATTTAAGATATACTTCTTCTATATGTAAGGTGGGGATAAATCCGACCAAATAAGCCTTGAAGAGAACAACACACAGAACATATATTCCCATAGAATCTTCAGCTTCACCTTAAAAATAAAAAATATATACATAAAATAAAATAAAATAAAATAAAAAAGCTTGACTATTCTCAAAAGAGATGGAGAGAAGTCAAGGAAATAGGGGGTTTTGACATTAAAAGCTCCTCTTCTCCTTCAGAGTTTTGAGAGCTCCTATTTAAGGCAAGGCTGCAAGAGTAGTACAAAAATAATTAGGTGGGTCCATTAATATCGTGGTTGGCCTTGGCCATTTCAGTTGGGCCAATCAAATCATTTCGTTTCCTCTTATATGTTTTCCCACTTGTAAGAAACGCACATGAGAGTTGAGACATGACTGATTTTCTTCAAACTAAAATCTTTTGCGCCAAAGTTATGTAATTGTGTCATACTACTTTGCTCAACCATGACAGGGATTATTTGGGATGAAGAGATCATAGAATTTAGAGGTGGGGAAATTTATTAAGATTTGTGGGTCCCTTTTGACAAACCTAAAATTTGATATAAGTTCTCCAATCTATTTTAATTGTACTTAGGTAAACCTAATATCAAGCTTAACTATATATATGTATCTTACTCCATTATTTGTACAATCCACATTTTGTAACTACTCAATTAGAAAAGCAAAAATTATCTAGGACATTGGTATACAAACCATTAGTGTTTGACCTGAAATTAGCTAGAATACATTATACAAGTATGTTTTGGGCAAATTTCACACAAGGGTCAATTTGCTTGGAGAGGAGGTTGACAATTAACTTGCAATACTTGGCAGAATAAATGAGCAAAATATAGTGTAGAAATAAAGAAATAACACAAGGCAATTTTACGTGGAAACCCTCTAAATGGGGAGAAAACCATGGGGGAATCGGTGTTCCGCCAATCCACTATAATAATATCAATTTACAGTACAAGTACACTGGTTTTGCCTGATTGGCAACATGGACAAGCAACTCAGGTTAGAGAGAAAGAGAGATGGCAAATTAAGAATATGAAAGAAAAATGATGGAGAGAGAGAGTGAGTGATTAAGCTAAAGTGTTGGTGTGATGAGATGATGTTTAAACGCTACATAAATGAGCTATTTATAGTGTAATACTATGTTGCCGTTGGAGGATGTAACCACTTCCCCACTAGTAAGCTTTAGATCCTCTTTTCTAGGGATTCCCCCATATCTTTGCTAGGTTGTTGTAACCTCCTTGTTGGTCTTCCCCATGATGTTACTGACTTCCTTCTTCTTAGGAAGGTCAAAACTAACCTCCTGCCACATCAGCAATCCGCGTCTTCATCTTCAAACCAATAGCTTGCTGCCATCTGTACACATACGCTGCCACTATATTGATGCCATGTGGACTGGAATTTTACCCCATAACAATAGCCTCCAATTTCCTAATTCGGTTGAAGCAATGATGACGAATTAGGAAATTCTGCTTCGGAATGTTGCTAAGTTGCGTACGAGATTGTTGCAAGATGCATGTCGAGATGACGTTTTGCAAATTCCTTATGCGATAATTTGAAATTGAATATGCCTCAATATTTTGCCATTTGTATGTATTTGCTATAAGCACTTTGTATATGCTTGTTTGAAATTTACTTTTGTTTTGCTTGTCATTTCGCTTAAAATGATGCGTTTCATTTGTATCATGCATGCACGTTGTAGCAAACTAAAACGTCGACCCGTTTTGAAGTTGCTTTTCGTACTCATTTGTTTTGTAATTTGCGTAGGCATTTTTCCTTTCTTTTGAAAGGGCATACCTGTAACAGTCCGCACTTCCGAGCTGCTAGCTAATCACACTTAAGATATAGACAAATCTCAATTAGCACTTAATAAACCTCAAATTTACATTTACTCGCAGCGGAAACATAATCTATAAACGATCCTGGACCTGTGGGTCAGGGCCCACAATATAATAACCTCAAAGCCAAATATCAGATTACAGAACACAATACTCGATTCTCCAAAACAATAGAAGACTTTATTCTTAAATAAGCACTTAAATATTATCAATTTCATACTCTAAATACAACTAAGCAATCATTAATAATTATAACTTGATAACAAAACTCTCGCTTAAGATCCACTTCGAGCTTCCAACACGAACCTGCAAATTACAGAAGAAAATACAAAACAAACAAAAACTAAAATGAGCGGAAAGCTCGGTAACTTCACTTCAGCCCGTCAAAACGGTTTTGGTTCGCATACGTTTTTTATATGAGAAACAAACTTGGAAATTGTTCGGAAAATAATTCATCCTTAAAATATATCATGGCATAGCTTAATCACTTAACGTAAATCGCCGCAAGCAAGTACGCAAACTTAACATAATATAACATAACACATTATTCGACCTTATCTGGTCTTAACTCATATATCTGAATCATTTTCCTCCACCTGTACCTTGCCCACTATTCATCTCAGTTCATAAGCTAGGCCAGCTAAAACAAATACGAAATCATTTTCTCATTATCATACTCAAATTATATTCCAAGAAACATAAATATTTCCGAGCAATTCCAATAATAGAACAAAATCATATTCCACAAATCCACACATGAAGATGCATCTATAACCATGGTCATGACTATAAACAATGTATGATATCAAAAATACAATATCACACCAGTGGCGGATGCAGGATTTTACGGATGGTGGGTCACCAACACAGTTTCAAAATGTGTTTTTAATTGCGGTGGCGAAAATGGTAGCGGAGTTGGAACGAATGAGTTAATCGTAGACTACATCGCAATTGTCATTGCATGATTTTTATTTTAAATTTTTTTAAGTGCTACTAAATATTTGTACTAAGTATCATGAAACACGATCATTGATTATTTATACCTTCATTCATTTGCCTAATAGAAAGCCCAAAATATCTTTGTTGACTTATTGGATTTATATGCGACATTCTGTTTGCAAGCATGATGAGTTGATGACCAAACTCGTTCTTTTTTAAAAATAAATTTATAACAAAATACTAATAATAAATTAAACACCATCTGATCCATATTTATGTACAAATGTCACTAATAAAATTATATGAAAGGGTATTACGGTCTTTCATAATAGGTTGAACCAGGCCAAATGTTTCATTTAATGAGCCCTGCGCCCCTGCCCCACTTCCCACCTTATCTTGAGTCTTGAACAGCTTTTTTTTTCTCTCTCTCCTCATACTCTCTGGTTCTCAAAATTGAATAGATAACACTATTTCTTCTTCTTCTTCCTGTCTGTCTTCGAGAGTTCAACTATGGCTTTTTGAATCTTTTTCTTTCCTATTCTTCCTATCTTTCATCATATTAGGAGCCATGGTATTCAGTCAATTTACCAAAAAAAAAAAAAAATTAAACTTTATTTTTTTCTCCGATAATGGTGGGTCACGTGACCCACCAAGACTAACAGTGGCTCCGCCACTGTATCACACACACACGTGCATTTTAAATATATTTTGCCGAACATAAATATTACCTCAATACGACAATTATTTCGAGAAAAACCCAAGAACAATGATACAAAACCTCCAAGCATCATCAATACTTGATCACCAACTCTGACTTGAACTCCATAAATTATCTCCATAACCATTCTCCAACAATCACCTCCAAACAATAACAACCATTAATATTCATTCTCATTACAATTCATATAAAGAAATTAACTTGCTCATACTTTCGAAACTCCTTTATGAACTACTACAACCCTTATATACAAACCATTCCCTAGTTCTTCCACTAATCTAACTAACAATGCGCTTTCAAGAAACTAATTCAATTACATCATAACTAGAATAAGAGTTTCCACTAAAATAATTTAGCAAATATACCTTGTAACTCATAATTTAAATTCTTAGGATCAATTTAGATAAAAACTTAACCTGTCTTAGTATAATCTAAATCTTGTAGCTTTGCAAAAATAAATTAGACTTGCAAATTATATTAAGAACATGACCTCCAAAAACTTCCACTGCATAACCGATTGGTTTTAATCAACAAAGAAAGGAGTGATTTAAGGAAATTATGTTTCTGGAATTGTGGGGAATTTGGATTCGTATTTAGTGATTATTGGTTTGGGAAGCAATTGATCTTTTGAGGTATTGGAGTTATGATAAGAAGTGATTTGATTTAATCTTCGTTAAAAATATTATATGTGATCTTATGCGTTTTCAGATGTTCGAAAGTTTTATGTTTTCAAATTTTGAGGACGAAATTTATTTTTAAGGGTGGAAGTATGTAATAGCCCAAATTTTCAGCAACTTTTATCATAAGGTTAATTACATTCATTTAGTCTAATGGAGTCATTAATAGTTTTTTTTTGGAGATGAGTTTTATCTCCTAAAATAACTCTGAGTACGTTTTATGGAATAAACTAATTTAACTTAAGTTGTTTGTAATATTTATTTTGGGTTTATCAAATAATATATTTTATAAAGTCTTCTATTGTTTTGGAGAATCGAGTATTGTGTTCTGTAATCTGATATTTGGCTTTGAGGTTATTATATTGTGGGCCCTGACCCACAGGTCTAGGGTCGTTTATAGATTATGTTTCCACTGCGAGTAAATGTAAATTTGAGGTTTATTAAGTGCTAATTGTGATTTGTGAATGCTAAGTGTGATTAGCTAGCGGTTCCGGAAGTGCGGGATGTTACAATACCAATCGTTGTTTGCACGTGTTTTGTGATCGGGCGAAATTGCCATTAGATATTACTTTGTAGTTTGTAATCAGGCGAAATTGCCATTGTTTAGTAATTGGGCGAATTTGCCATTGGATAAGAATCTCGCAAAACAAATTTAGTTAAAGGATTGGCTATTTGCTTGCATAAAAAATAGAAATGAAAGTAAAAGACAGAATTAACTCTTTTTGCCTATGAATACTTGATTTGCTACGGGAAGATGCCTTATTTGATTTGCCATGGGAAGATGCATGTTGAGTTTGCCACGAGGAGATGCTTGTTAAGTTGCCATCTTGCTGGGATATGCCTATGAAGTTCTTCGGAAAGTTGCCTGGGAAGTTGCTTGGAAAATTGCCTAGGAAGTTGCGTGGAAAGTTGCCTATGAAGTTGCTCCCTTTCTGGTGTCAAAATCTTCCTCAAACCGAATTTGCGCAAGAGCTTTGGCTTGGGCATCTTCAAACGTCGGACAAGGGTATTTTGTCAGTTCCTTGTACAAATCTGATTCTACGAGCAAACCTCTTCGGAAGGCCTCTATGGCTGTAGGAGCATCACATCTTGGGATATAGACTTTCTCGCGGTTGAATCTGTTGAGGTAGTCTCTTAGCGGTTCGTCATACCTCTGGACAACTCGATACAAGTCGCTGGTTTGCTTCTCAAGGCGTCTGTTACTGGGAAATTGGAGGTTGAACATGTCCACCAAACCTGTAAAACTAGACATAACACCATTAGGTAGATTAATGAATCATTGAAGGGCGGGACCTGATAAAGTCGACCCAAATCCCTTGCACATGCAAGCTTCGCGCATCTCACGGGGTATTGGAATGATAATCATCCTTTGTTTATATTGCGCAACATGCTCGCTGGGATATGTCGTTCCATCATATAGCTTCATGGTAGGGACAACAAAACGCTTTGGAATTTCGACTAGAGCAATGGCATCTGCAAATGGCGAATCTGCATAGCTAGTCAGGGCAACTTTCTCGACGGGCCTAGGGACTCCTGGGATCTTGAGGATCATCTCTTCAACCCGCCTGAGACGTTCATACAATGGATTTGCAGTTGCATTTGCATGTATGACATTTTGCACATTTTGTCTGGCCAAGTTGCCTGCATCGTTTGCTTGTTGTTGACATCTTGCCTCTGATCCTCGCACGGGTCCAAGATGGGCTCCTTGACTTGGCGAATTGTCAGATTTGGCATCTTCACTGACTGGAATGAGCCCTTCCATTTCATAAGAAAGTTGCCTCTGAGAGTTGGACACAATTGATGTCATGGACATCATCTGGGTGCGGAGTGCATTAGTTTCGCTTTCGAATTGCACACCCTGAATGGCAATCTCTTCTCTGATGGACTTCTTCATCTCGTCAATGGCTCCCAGAATTTGCGACATAGCCTACTGATTGGGCACCTCGGAGGGAGTGCTGGGAGTTGTTGGGGGTACCGACTTCGTTGTTGATTTCGGCCATAATGCTTGGCAAGTTGCTGAGATTAGGGGTGTTCACAAAAAACCGAAATCGAAATACCGTACCGAAAAACCGGAAAACCAGTCAAAATGGGCGGTCAGCGAACCGGAAAATTTGGGATTAAACGGTTCGGCTACCGAACCGGTAAAAATTACGGTTAAACGATACGGTTACGGTTATGATTGTTTATAAAACGGTTAACCGAAAAACCGGATAAATTTATTTTTTTTATTATTATTTAATTTTTTATAATAATTATATTAATTAATTTTTTTTTTATTAAATGCAGTAATTTAGTAAAAGAGTCAGTAGACTCATTTGTGTGAAAAAACGTAAGTCAGTAAGGGGGAGTAATAAAATGTGGACTTGCTGCTTGCTGTTTGCTTTTTAAAGTTTTTGTTTTCATGTTTTTTCTTTGCCTTTTGATGAATCTCTTTTGATGGCGGGAGATTGCATGTGCAAATGGTGCTGTTTTTTCTTAGAACTACTCACTATGAACTACTCACTGAGATATGTATTCGTTGTATTGTAATATTGTATAGTGTGGAATATTTTTAGAGATGATTGTCTTTTATAGAGAATCTTGGTATTAATGGTAATATTATTTATGTTGAGAAAAATTTGAAATGTCATATATAAAAGTAGTAAAAAAATTTGATAAAACTTGAGTAACGGTTAACGGTTAACCAGACAACCGCACCGAAAAACCGGCTAACCGTTTATGCGGTTACCGGTTTGAACGGTTACGGTTACGGTTCGTAAATATGGCGAACCGATACTTCCGGTTACCATCCCGAAATTTTATTTAGGTACGGTTAACCACCCATGAACACCCCTAGCTGAGATTGGCGATTTTGGTAAGTTGCTGAGATTGGTGATTTTGGCAAGTTGCTAAGATTGGAGATTTTCGTAAGATTGCTTTTTTAATTATCAGCCCCACGGTGGGCGCCAAATTATTTTGGGCAAATTTCACACCGGGGTCAATTTGCTTGGAGAGGGGGTTGACAATTAACTTGCAATACTCGGCAGAATAAATGAGCGAAATATAGTGCAGATTTAAAGAAATAACACAAGGAAATTTTACGTGGAAACCCTCTAAATGGGGAGAAAACCACGGGGAATCGGTGTTCCGCCAATCCACTATAATAATATCAATATGCAAGTACAAGTACCTTTGGTTTTGCCACGATTGGCAACATGGACGAGCAACTCAAAGTTAGAGAGAATGAGAGATGGCAAATTAAGAATATGAAAGAAAAATGATGGAGAGAGAGAGAGAGTGATTAAGCTAAAGTGTTGGTGTGATGAGATGATGTTTAAACGCTACATAAATGAGCTATTTATAGTGTAATACTATGTTGCCGTTGGAGGATGTAACCACTTCCCCACTAGTAAGTTTTAGATCCTCTTTTCTAGGGATTCCCCATATCTTTCTTAGGTTGTTCAGTAACCTCCTTGCTTGGTCTTCCCATGATGTTATCGACTTCCTTCTTCTTAGGAAGGTCAAAACTAACCTCCTACCACATCAAGAATCAGTATCTCCATCTTCAAACCAATAAATTGCCGCCACATGTACACATACGCCACTATATATCGCCATGTGGACTGGAATTTTACCCCACAACAAAGTATACAACTAAACTTGATGCCATTTGCGTGCCTTAATTATCATTTCCGGTCTTTGGTACATAATACCAACCATGTATATTTCCAACAATAAATTATACATTGATTGTCTATAAATAAGAAGTGATATATCATGTTTGGAGGACAACTTTTAATTGTGTTTAACATGTCTTAATCAGTACTTGATTTAATATGAGTGGAGTTGGCACCACTAGAGTCCAAATTCTCCAATATAATTAAAATTGTCTAACAAGCTCTCCCTCAATTTGGTAAATATATAGATTATGATCTCCTTTACTTTCCTTAAGCACAAAAGCAACAATGATAACGAATTAGGAGTACTAATCTACAACCAATCATGATTAAACGAATCATGCTATAAAACACATGAATCTACCATATTCTTTGTACCTTAACTTTTAAGTCACATGGAATAGCATGGTAGTAAAGTAAAATGGAAGTAGGCTCCCTAGTCCCATAAATATATCGTATGGAGCTAGCCTGAAGATTGAACCCCACCTAGCGTCGTGGATTCTCTCATGATTTTGCAATTTCCATTTATTGTCGTCGACCTCCGTATCTAGTACTTGTTGAGAGCTAAGTTGTAGTAGTACATCAGAGTAAATATGCATTTCCATATGTGTATCAGATGAAATAGGTGGTTTATAAAACCGTGGATGTTATCTATAGTTTAGTTGAGAAAGTCTTTGTAGGGATGGTGCTGAAACTTGGGATCGAATCCCTTCTAAATCAATGCGTTTAATGCTCATTTACACACAAAAAAAAGTTGGTTTATAAAACCAACGATAATAAAGTTAATAATAATGATTGCTTTTGGTGGAGTATTGCATTGATTAATGCCAATACTACTTCCTGGTTATGAAGTTAAACCAAAACCAGATAGTTCATAAACAACTATATATTTCCTAACTCTAAACAGAAATAACCAAGTATGTAAATGATCCGAACATTATGATGAATAATATAATTCAACCAAAATTATCAAGTTTGATCAAGACCAACTCGTTTGCCACCAAAAGTATGAGCAATGAGGAGATACACAAGAGCTTATAATGATATTGTTAATTTTGAATTCTGATTACTTTAAAGTAAACTCTTAATTCCCGTCAAAAAAAAAAGTAAACTCTTAATTAAAAGTTAAATTTGCCAATATATAATCCGCGTAAAAAGGAAAGTTACTTTCTAATAGATAATATTGTTGAGAAAGCTGCAAATGATTGAAAAAAAACCAACGCTAAGAAGACTATTATAAGATTTAATGTGATCTATAAACTTAGGGTCTACCAAGGATGTCTTGGCCTATTGGTTAAGATTGAGGTGATGTGAACGATAGGTCACAGGTTCGAATCCCCCCTCCCCTTCTTTGTAATTTGTACTGCCTTCGTGGCTCATATGGATAAAAAAAATAGACTTAGGGCCTATTCTCTTCGGCATAAAACAACTGAACTGAATTAAATCATAACTAATTAATAGTAATGATAATAGTTTAGGAACTGAACTGAACTGAAAATAAGTTGGGGAGAACAGGCCCTTAATTTGTAGACTTAGGCACTTATGTCAGAAAGATAGATGAAGCTATATAAATGATGGAATTTATATATTTTACATTGGTGATAATCCAATTTTAGGCACAAAATTCTAATTTGAACAAGAATTACGTTTTGGGTATAAATGTAGCTTATGTGAATGGAAGTTAATTATGAGCCTATTCGGCAAAATTAGTTGTTAGCTGTAAGCTTTTAGCTTTCAGCTGTGAGTTTTTAACTGTGGAGGTAGCTGTTAGCTTTAAGTAGATGTGTTCGGTAAAAATAGTTGTTGGCAAAAAATTTAATGTGTAAATACAAAAATAGTAGCTTTGGACAAAAGCTACTCAAAAGCTAATAATCTTAGCTTTTGGCAAAAGCTACTCAAAAGCTAAAAGCTACCTCCAAAGCTATTTCGCCAAACACTAAAATAATTTTTTAAAAGATAAAAGCTACTTAAGAGCTACCTCAAAAGTTGCGCCGAACACGCCCTATATTATTTTTGCTCTCCTTGAAACTCACGGAATCAAACTATCAATCCAAAAACTAGATGAGAAGCAAACTCTATACTCATATTAAGAATGTGAAAGACTCTATTATTATTATTATCAGACTCTTACTTATTTCTCTTAGTCATGATCATAAATTGTCTTGTATTAACTTATATTATTACGCCCGAAAAAAAAGGAAACAACACTGTAACCCTAACGCCCACCTCCTAGCGGCTAATGCTAGGAGAGGTTTGAGTCAAAGCGTGGATTATGCACTAGGGTGCACAATGCTCATTGTGCACCCAGAAAGAACATACCATTTATATAAAAGAACACGAACTTTTTTCAACAACTTTTCTACTTCAAAAAAGAACACACGACTTAAAATTAAAGAACATGTAAATCTATATTTATAAAAGAACATAGGTTATAATGAAAATAACATATAGTAAATGAACATCTACGCTTAAGGTAAAAGAACATCTACCTTTTAAATTTAAATTTGAAAAAGGAATCTTTAGTTGCAAAATTTAAGGAAACAAATAACAATAATTTTTTAAAATTATAGACTCTAAAAATGATAAAACGACGTAGTTTAGAAGAGGGTGCACCATGCTCTACAGGCACTTGGGTGCATGTACTTATTTGCGGGTTTGAGTAACTTACTTTGTATTCCCCGCTGTCAAAAAAAGAAATGTAACACTAATAATAAATACACAAATTCTTAGATGTAACTGTTACACAATAACTTATGGTGTAACAACCTAAAAATCACTTCTTTTGTAAAAAAAATTCAAATGACATGAAATAAATTACAAAATGACATTAAATTCATGTCATTATTTATATGATGCATGTCATTTTTGTTAGAGTTTATGTCATTATGTACTTGTGAGGTTTTGCTACACAGTAAGTTATTGTGCGACATGTTATACTCAAGACGCACTAATAAATAACTATTTATCCATTCATATATGATTTCTGAAGTTGTATAAAATATATTTTTTCAAAATCGTTTCTCACAAATTAAACAACGGATTTTTCACCAAGTACCCATGACTTTTACGAATATTCACCGGGTACCCTCGCAGTTTCCAAAATGCACAAGGTGCCCCTGAGGTTTTGAAAAATACATGACTTGACCCTGCCGTTAAGTTTCCGTCAATTCCGTTAGTCCTGAAGGCCAAATTCCGCCCCCTCCTGTCCCCGGCCCCCGAAAACCGCCCCACTCCCCCTTCCTCACCGCCGAAAACCTCCCCCTCCCTTCCCCGGGCCCCGAAAACCTTCCCCCTCCCTTCCCCGCACCGGAAAACCTCCCCCCCCCTTCCCCATCCCCGAAAACCTCCCCCCCCTTCCCCACCGCCGAAACCGCCCCCATGTGCCGCTTTTTGCCGGGCCGAAGTGTCCCTCCCCCTCCCCTTCGATTTTCGGTTTTACACTCGATCGAAAGAGGTAAGTTGTGCACAAACACAGTCGAAAACGATCCGAAGGGGGTGGTGGGAGGAGTGGGTGGGTGGCCTGCGGGGGTGGGGGTGCGTGGGGTTGGTGCCGGTGGCCGGGCAGGGAGTGCGTGGGGTTGTTGGCGGTGGCCGGCAAGAGGTACGTGGGGTTGTTGGCGTGATCGGCGGGGCGTGGGGTTGTTGGCGGTACTAGCGGGGCGTGGGGTTGGTGGCGGTGGCTGGCAGGGGCGTGGGGGTTGTTGGCGGTGGCCGGGCGGGTGCGTGTGGTTGGTGGCGGTCTTTGGCGGGGGTGCGTGGGATTGGTGGAGGCTGGCGGCGGGTGCGTGGGGTTGGTGCTTAGGTGTTGTCGCTGGCTGGGTGGGGGCTGTAGGGATGGGGTGGGGGGAGGTGGTGGTGGGTTTAGGATTAGGACATTAGGGTTAGGGGTTAAGGGTTAGGGGTTAAGGGTTAGGTAGGTTAATTAGGGTTTAATTACAGTTAATTAGGTTTAATTAGAGTTAATTAGTATTAATTAGGTTAGTTAGGGTTGATTTAGCCTTAATGACTAACGGAGTTGACGGCCGTTAGTCACTAAAGGTATTGTGATGATTTTTCAAAACCTCGAAGGCGCCTTGCGCATTTTAAATGAAGGCAGTGCCGGTGAATATTCGTAAAAGCTGCAGCGGTCCGCAGTAAAAAAAACATTCTTCTATTATACGACTACGATGAATGATGGTGTACGTCGCATCAATAATTAAAATGCCGTATCTGACAGGACGTTTTGAAGCAATATCATGCAAGAAACTCTACGTACGTAATTAAATGTTAGTTACTCAAAAGTACAGTTGGAGAAATAATAATTCACATAAACAACAACTTGGGATGATTTATTTATTTTGGAGCCGAAATTGATTTGAGAACAACTAGGTAGGGGTGTGGTCCTAGCAAAGGCATATCTGATCCACAAGCTCATGATAGGTATTACGGCCTCTCCTCAGTTTTCCTCTCTAATGTACGTAGACATGGTGTATATCAAATATGCCCACATACAATTTGAGGATGGACCATTCCAATTTGATAAGAAATTAGGCATAAGCTTTTAATTTTTTTAAAAAATTGTGGTCCCTTTGTAATTGATTTTCCTTAACGGTAATATTGGTCCATCTCTCTCTTAAAAGGACCATTACTACCTTCAAAGGAAAAAAAAAATGCATTGCAAAAAAATATATTTTCTGAATAAAAGGAGAAAAAGGGTTTTAATATTGTCATTTCACGAAAAGGATATTCAGGATAATATTTTCTGACATTTATTGTTATACTTTTCTGATAAAAAAAAGTAAAAAAAATATATTTGAATCAGAAGAAAATTTACAACTTATATATTCCTATACATGGACGAATCATTTAAGGATCATGGGCGAAGCTATGAAAGGACCAAGGGTGGCCTTGCCGCCGCCACCCCCCCTCCTTGTTTTTTTAAGTTCGGTATATTAATTATATATTTAAATTATATTTTTATTAATGAGTGTATGAAAATTATTAATTATTGTCTTCCCTTATGAAAATTGTCTGACTTCGCCTTGTTTAGAATGAATCCCTTAAAGATAGTTAGATACACTACAAGACATATCTATATCAGGAAAGAGTGTATCATCAATTTTTATTTGAATAACAGAGTGAGTGAAATCCCAAAGCAAATAAGTACATGCACCCAAGTGCATGTAGAGCACGGTGCACCATCTTCTAAACTACGTCGTTTTATCATTTTTAGAGTCTATAATTTTAAAAAATTGTTGTTATCTATTTCCTTAAATTTTGCAACTAAAGATTCCTTTTTCAAATTTAAATTTAAAAGGTATATGTTATTTTACCTTAAGTGTAGATGTTCATTACTATATGTTCTTTTCATTATAACATATGTTCTTTTATAAATATAGATTTACATATTCTTTAATTTTAAGTAGTGTGTTCTTTTTCAGAGTAGAAAAGTTGTTGAAAAAAGTTCGTGTTCTTTTATATAAATGGTATGTTCTTTTTAGGTGCACAATGAGCATTGTGCACCCTAGTGCATAATCCATGCAGTGAAATCCTACATTTTTTATAGTGAAGACAAAATATACTAAAATTTTAGTTGGTATGTGGCTACTAGAAGATATGCAAGAATTTTTTTATTTAAATCACACATTACAAGATTAGAACCATCAAACATTCTAAAACGGCATATATTTTTTTTCTTTAAAACGTCGTTTTATTTGGAAATAAAATAGAAGGGATAGTTGCTTGTAACTCACAAAGTTGACTGGTAGAAGTCAGCATCAAGATCCGGATGGTTAGTTGTTCAATGAAATAATTATCTAATCAACAAAGTCCAACTAATGATTGATGCATGTTCTTATTAGTATTCAGGAATGTTTCTCACAAACTGCTGACCTATGAATCTGTAATCCAGAGAAGACAAGATAGCTCCAGAACTTATCCAATTTCTAATAACTATAAATAGATAAACAACAAATATATATTGAGAAGAACGTTAAGCAACTATACCAATTTTTCTATCCTGTCAGCAACTTGCTTAAAATGTTTGGTTTTTTCACCAAATACCCCTGACAAAAAAAAATTATTCACCAGATACCCCCACTTTTTTCAAAATTCACCAATACCCCCGACTTTTAAAAACATTCACCAGATACCTCCGACTTTTAAAAAAATGACACAAAATGCCCTTAATAACTAACGGCGGTTAACTCCGTTAGTCATTAACCTTAATTGACCCTAAAAACCGTAAGTAAATCCTAAAAACCCTAACTTTCTCTCTCTCCTAACCAACCCCCGCCCCACTAGCCCCCCACCCACCCCCATCCCACCACCTCCCCCAACCCCAGCCCCATCGGCCCCCCTCCCCCAAACGGCCCCATGCAAGGCCCACCCTCCCCGTCCCTCCCCCCGCGCCTCCCTCTCCCCTCCCCCGCCGCAAAAATCACTTCCCCTCCCCCCTCCCCTTCGAATCCCGCAGCCTCCCCTCCCCCATCCCCTTCCAATCCTTCCTCCCGCATTTCCGAAACCGCCGTTTGCCGAGTGTTCGAGCGAAAGGAGAAGGAGTAGCGAATTGAAGAGAGAAGATGATGGAATTGGCGATGATGGAGTTCGAAACCGGGCGTCGAAGATGGTGTAGCAACGTCGAAAGGCGTGTGGCGGAGGGAGTTCCGAATGCGGGAGTTGATGATGGACTTCCGAAGGCTGGAGTTGAAGAAGGTGTTCCGAACGAGAAGAAGATGCTCCGAACATTGTTGCGGAGGAGAGAGAGAAAGTTTTTAGGGTTTACATAGGGGGAGGGGAGGCGCAGGGGCGGGGCGGGGAACGGGGAGGGGGCCCTGCGTGGGGCCGGGAGGAGAGGAGGGGAGGGGGATGGTGGGGGGCTGGGATTGTTGTGGTGGGGATGGTGGGTCTGGGGGTGGGTGGGGGGTCGGTGGGAGCGGGGTGGTGGGGTTGGGGTTGGGGTTGGGAGTGGGTTATGGAGAGAGTTAAGTTGACTTCGGGTTAATTAGGTTGACTTAGGGTTAATTAGGTTGACTTAGGGCTAATTAGGTTGACTTAGGGCAAACTTGTAAATAAACGCTAACGGAGGACTAACGTCCATCAATTTGAAAAAAGTGGGGGTATCTGGTGAATAAATTTTTTGTCAGGGGTATTTGGTGAAAAAACCGTAAAATGTTTGGTTGTTTTTGTAATCTCCTCACATAAAACATGAATTGGGAGACCTTTATTACGTGATATGACTTGTAGGTTGTGACCATTTATACGCAACTAAAAAAAATCTAACAAAACCTTACATAATTAATTTTTTCAGCGCAAAATTCATCAAAGATGGTCAAAACAAAATGGGATGATTATTGTAAAAATCGACTTGTTGTAAATAAAAAATAACGGGAGAGTATATAATTTATCAATTTTACTCCTTTTCTTTAAGCTCAAACCATATTAGTTTCAGGTCATCTAGTTTTTCATGGGTCATGTCAGTGATCTCTATACGCACAAATGATAACATGCTTAATTATCATTATTCATACATATAGAAAATAACATTCAATTATTCATCAACCAAACTTTCACACTTTTACACACACGCACGCGCGCGCACACACTACATCTTTAGCTTCTGAATCTCATTCTAGGCATAAACCACCGGAGAAGCGACGACACTATTCATAAATTAAATCAAGACGATTCAAATGAAGAAAGTCGAGATTGGGCCCTTACATAAATTAAAGTAAAACACTATTCAAGTCTTTGTATGAGCACTTTCATGTGGGTAAAGAAGGAATGCGGTTGTGTTTTTGTTTAGGCCTTAGGTTGAACCCTGAAATAAGATAATCCCAACGAGTTACTTAAATTGGACCAAAAATATGAACTGAAAACAACAAATAAGTTGTGGTGATCGATGGAGTTAGGCTTACAATTAATTGATATAAAAGCAATTGTATACCCTAAAAATTATATATGGCCACAAATTTGATATACCATCATTACTAATTAATAACTTCAGTAGTACTTCCTCCGTTCCATAATAAGTGAAACACTTACTATTTTAGAACGTTTCAAAATAAAGTCAAAAAAGTTTATTTTTAGGCTTTTTGAAAGTGATGTTTATTAAATCTTGTGCTCAATCCCTCTGTTTCACTTATTATGGAACGGATGAAGTATATAATAAAAGTTCAATTCATAATGAATATTATTATTAAAATAATCTTAAAGAAATATAACAACCACTACCACCCTAAACACGATAAGAATATTAACAACTACGTATGCACAATTAATTAAGTATACTGCTATTGAGAGTCAACTTAAGGATGAAGTATCTTACCTCGATGACACAAGACTACAAGAGTACGTAAAAAAACCAAACAATAAGTTGGTAGTTTGGTTGAACTTTTCCCAAACTTAAGGGTCTAGACTCCTTGAGTTGGGGCAAAATGCTTTATTGCTGAGTACGCATGTTTATGCATGAGAATGACAACTCAATGATATGATCATTGCGTCCTTCATACTTAAATCAACTACTACTATACACTTCCATGCTTCCTCCATCCCTATCTTTCTCACTCTACTCTTTTGGGACCGCCATTCATACATTTGTTAGTCACTTTTCTTCAATCACATAAACTTACAAGAAACTAAAGCTTTAGTACAGTCAAAGATACCTTAGCTTGGCTCTCTTATTGCTTCTTTCACATTGTGATCATACATATCCTTCCAACCAATTGTTAAAAAAGGAGAAAATGAAAAAACAATATAACAAATTGTTTACTTGAAAATAAAAATGTCTCATATATGTGACATGTTAGCTACGTAACACTTTATAAATTGGTTTTTTTTAAAAGGTCCTTGAATATGCTAAGTAAAGGTTATAGTAGGGTCTGAATCGAGAGGAAAAACTCACCTCTTTTACTTTAGAATTAGAAAAAAGATTATTCCTATATATGGAGTCCTAATTATTTAGTGTGAGTGTAGCTTGTTAGATGGTGGACATATTAGTCATTTAGATTGACTCAATAAATATCTTGAGGGGTGATTATTATTATTTGCTATTTTAAAAAAGTAGCTTGTCAGATGGTGGACATATTAGTCATTTAGATTGACTCAATAAATATCTTGAGGGGTGATTATTATTATTATTTGCTATTTTAAAAAAGTTTTCTATCCCTTGGAAAGAAAACGAAAAAAAAACAACACTAGTACTCTTTCTGTCCACAAATAAACGTCTTGTTTGACATTTTAGGTTAAAGTTCAAAATCTATGGCCATAATTCTCATTGATATGATTATCAAAATATTATGACTTAACTCATACTAGATAATAGTCAATCTAGTGTATTGGAGACTATTAAAGTCAAATAGGACCTTTAATTATAGATGGAGGGAGTACTCTATTTATTCAAAATATAAGATGCATTTACGAAAAGAAAAAATTGTGGAAGTTAAAATAATTCTTTGATCCACGAATTAATTAATATCTTATGTAGTAACTATTAATTGAGAGCAATCATTATCATACCTGAGTGTATCATGTGCAAGGTACATGTAAAGGTTTTTTTGCTTATTTGGAGCTCTATTGATTGCGTGAATTGTGCTCATCTGGATGACTTCAAATGAAGAATGAGCAAAAAAAAATAGCATTGGACATACCATACTCCCAATACACCCTGATGTATGTTAAAAGTTGTACTATTAATTTCGCAGAGGATTAATAATTTTATTGCATAAAGTAAGCCTACAGATCAATGGTTACAAATGGGTTCCAACTTCCAACCACATAGATTCAATCACTGGAAACAACTAACTTCAATTGCATAAACAAGATAATGAAAAATAAAGTGGAGTTTGGTATTATGAAAATCTAGCAAAGCCTCTTTTTGCTTTTTTTTTCACCAAAAAAAATTAAAAAATAAAATAAATAAAAAATCTATTTGGGTCATATGAGTCACTGTCCTCAAGATTATCTTCGCTTGCTATGATGTGGGCTGTTAGTTTGAGAGTGACAAATGATCCAAAGAAAGGGTGGGCCTCTTTCTTTTGTTTAGCTATAGTTGCTTTGGTACAGTTGGAGTGCAAAAGAATCTCATACTCATACTCATACATATGGGTTTTTGCCTTTTCTCATCATTTTTTTGTTTCGCAAAAGAGTATGAAAAAAGTGCGGGCTTAAAGTTGTCCACCTGGACTAACCTCATAGGCCCTTCGAATAAAAAGATAATAGTACTTCCCAAACCAAGATGCTCTGTGGCCCAATAAGGCTCCTACCATCTTTTAAAGTGTGTTTTTTTTTTTCCTTTGAAAATAAGATTCAGGTTGAATCAAGTGTATAAAAAAAGGTGAAAGTAAGACTAATTAGGTTTAATAAGTTTACTAATAAATTTAGATCAAGTGAATGCACTTGTACTAGTAAAATAAAAACTCAATTATTACACTCGATCTATTATACAAAAACAATTGTTATATGCTACTAATAGATAGATTAAAAAGAGTTTTCAAGTGCAGCCTTGGTGAGTTGAGGTTTGTGGGGGCAATGGTACACATGGGAGAGGGGGAGGAGTCCGGAGACTCGTATTAGAGAACGTCTTGATCGCTTCATAGTTTCATATTCATGGATGCAGCTTTTTCCCGAGGCCTACATCGAGCACACGGTGAGGTATAGCTCGGACCATGCTGCTGTTGTTTTGAGGGGAGCTGTGAGTGAGAGGAATCATAGGCGTCGAGCTGGCTTCCGTTTCGAGACGAGTTGGTTACTCGACGATACTTGTGAGGAAGTTGTGAGGGGGGCGTGGAACAACTCGGTTGGTGGCATGATTGAAGATCGTTTGGGAGAGGTGGCGAGAGAACTGCAAGTGTGGAGCCAGAAGGGGTTTGGGAACTTGAAAAAGCAGATTGAGGTAATGGAAAAAAGGTTGCATGAGGCTCAGAGGGAAGCTACAACAGAGGAGAGTTGTGCGAAATGTGCAACTCTTGAACAGAAGCTTGACTTATTGCACACATAAAATGAGGCATATTGGTACCTTCGATCCTGGGTTGCAGAAGTTAAAGATGGGGACAGGAATACTTCATATTTTCATCATAAAGCTTCTCAGAGAAAAAAGAGAAACTACATCCATGGCATTTATGATGGTGATGGGGTATGGCAGACGGATATTGAGAAGGTCGAGGCTGAAGTTGATCGCTACTTTGATACAATTTTCACCTCGTCTGCGCCTTCTAATGACAGCTTTCAGGAGGTTCCGCAACATGTGAGGGTCTCTGTGACCCAGGAGTATAATGATATTCTTCTCCAGCCCTATACAAAGGAGGAGATATATGCTGCTTTGAGTCAAATGCACCCTTGCAAGGCTCCGGGCCCTGATGGGATGCACGCTATATTTTATCAGAGGTTCTGGCACATCATTGGAGATGAGGTATTTGAATTTGTAAGTAATATTTTAGATAATTATTCTTGCCCAGGGAAGATTAATTGTACTAATATTGCTCTTATCCCAAAAGTTAAATCTCCTGCTGCTGTTTCTGAATTTAGGCCTATTAGTTTATGCAATGTATTGTATAAAATAGCTTCTAAAGCTATAGTTCTTAGGCTTAAAAAATTTCTCCCTGCAATTGTAACGGAGAATCAAAGTGCCTTTGTTCTTGGCAGAATGATCTCTGATAACTCTCTTATAGCTCTGGAAATTTTTCACTCTATGAAAAAGAGAAATAACAGCAGGAAGGGGCTTGTGGCAATGAAGCTGGATATGAGCAAAGCCTATGATCGAGTAGAATGGGGTTTTCTGCGGAAGCTTCTTTTGACGATGGGCTTTGATGGTAGATAGGTGAATTTGATAATGAGCTGTGTAGCATCGGTTCAGTACTCTTTTATCATTAATGGAAGAGTTTGTGGTGATGTCTCTCCCACTAGAGGGTTACGTCAGGGTGATCCTCTTTCTCCCTTCCTATTTATTTTAGTTGTTGATGCGTTTTCACAAATGATTCAGCAGAAGGTAAATGTCAGGGCACTCCATGGAGCGAAAGCTAGCCGAAATGGTCCAGAAATTTCTCACCTTCTTTTTGCTGACGACAGTCTTCTCTTTACGAGGGCTACCCGACAGGAATGCAGTACTATAGTTGATATTCTCAACAAATATGAAGCAGCATCCGGGCAGAAAATTAACTATGAAAAGTCGGAGGTATCTTTTAGTAAAGGGATTAGCTGTGAGAAAAAAGAAGAATTGATTGATCTTCTCCATATGAGGCAAGTTGACAGGCACCAGAAGTATCTTGGCATTCCTACCATCTGTAGCAGGGCTAAAAAAGTGATTTTCAGAGAACTATTAGATAGAATGTGGAAGAAACTGAGAGGATGGAAGGCAAAGTTGCTATCTAGGGCGGGAAAAGAGATTCTCATTAAGGCTGTTATTCAGGCTTTGCCTACATATCTTATGGGAGTTTACAAAATTCCAGCGGTAATTATTCAAGCAATCCATTCGGCTATGGCTCGTTTTTGGAGGGATGGAAAGGGCGAAGAGAGAAAAATGCACTGGTTGAGTTGGGAGAAAATGTGTAAATCGAAATGCATGGGGGAATGGGTTTCAAGGATCTTAAAGTGTTTAATGATGCTTTGTTGGGTAAACAAGTTTGGAGATTATTACACTACAAAAATTCCCTATTGAGTCGTGTGATGAGAGCCAAATATTACCCACATGGTGACATATTTCAAGCACGTTTAGGTTAACCGAATAGTTATTCCTGGCGGAGCATTTGGAGTGCGAAAAGTTTGGTGAAGGAAGGAATAATGTCACTAGTGGAAAAACAAGGAAGGGATGCGGTCAAAACAGCCCTAAGGGCTGCGTTTTTGGCCGTGGCCCTCTTTCCATAACACCCTTCAATAAATAAGAAGGGCTGCGGTTTTTAACTGCATGACCCTTCACAACGAAGGACTGCGGTTCGGGCCAAAAACGCAGCCCTTCTAAGTTTGGAAGGGCTGCGTTTTGGCCCGAACCGCACCTTCTCTAAATGAAGGGCTGCGGTTTTAAGCCTAAACCGCAGCCCTATATAAGTGAAGGGTTGCAGTTTAGGATTAAAACCGCAGCCCTTCACATTCAATTTTTTTTTTTAAAAAAAATAAATTGCACCCCCACCCCTTGCCCACCCCCCGCGCCCCAAAGACAACCCACCCCCGCCCACCCCAGCCCCCCCCACCCCCCGCCCACCCCATTACCCCCAAGACACCCCACCCCCGCCCACCCCAAAGACCCCCCACCACCCGCCCACCCCCGCCCGGCCCAAGACACCCCACCCCCGCCCACCCCAAAGACCCCCCACCCCTACCCACCCCCCGCCGGCCCCCAAAGACACCCCACCCCCCCGCCCACCCCAAAGCCCCCCCCCACCCCCCGCCCGCCCCGCCCCCAAGCACACCCCACCCCCCGCCCACCCCAAAGACACCCCACCCCCCCGCCCACCCCTGCCCCCAAAGACACCACCCCCGCCCACCCCCCGCACTCCCACCCCCCCCCCCCCCACCCCCACCCCACACCCGCCCACCACCTCGCACTCCCCGCCCGCCCCCACCCCTGCCTGCCCCACCCCCTTCACTCCCCCGCCCCCCACCCCCCCCCCCCCCTCTCGCCACCTCCTCCACCCATTCTTTGCCACCACCCCAACACCCAACCGGCCCCATAGCCCGGCCCAGCCCAGCCCACCATGGCGCCCCCCCCCACTCCACCCCCCACCCAAAACCTCCCTTCGACACAAAAAAAATCGATCAAATTGCAATAATAATATATGACAAGTTTTTGAACGTAATATAATAATTAACTTTAAATATGTATATATTTAATAATGTAAAATGTGTACATAGAATTGATACAAACTAGTAGATGTATCATAAGCAATCATCGCAAATGTGGGACGCCAACTTATCCCGAACTTCATGTAATTCGTCTGTGGTGAAGGCCCTCAAACGTGGTGTGTTATTCATATAAACCTTGCAAAACAACCAAGGAATAAACACATAATATAAGAATTCAATCATTTACCGTAGTTAGTAGTTCTAAAAATGACATATACCTTCCCGAAATTCAATCAAAAACAAATGCAAGCCTAAAACTCTACACACTAGTTATATTATACCTTATATTATCATATTGAAAAATAAAATGGAGTTAAATGAAGCGATAAGTACGAATTGGACGCGAAAAGGCAAAAATAGGCCTAAAATGCCCTTTTCGTTCCCAAAATTCAACCTACAACAATTGCAAACCTAAAAATCTACACAATAGTTACATTATGCCTCATATTATCATGTTCAAAATGAATTTGGGGTTAAATGACTCGATAAATACGATTTGGAAGCGTAAAAGGCAAAAATAGGCCTAAAAATGACATTTTCGTTCCCAAAATTCAACCTACAACAATTGCAAACCTAAAAATTTACACAATAGTTACATTATACCTCATATAATCATGTTAAAAAATAATTTGGGGTTAAATGACTCGATAAGTACGATTTGGAAGCGAAAAGGCAAAATTAGGCCTAAAATGACCTTTTCGTTCCCGAAATGCAACCAACAAAAAATGCAAGCCTAAAACTCTACACAATAGTTACATTATACCTCATATAATCATGTTCAAAAATAATTTGGGGTTAAATGACTCGATAAGTACGATTTGGAAGCGAAAAGGCTAAAATAGGCCTAAAATGCCCTTTTCGTTCCCAAAATTTAACCTACAACAATTGCAAACCTAAAACTCTACACAATAGTTACATTATACCTCATATAATCATGTTCACAAAGAATTTGGGGTTAAATGACTCGATAAGTACGATTCGGAAGCGAAAAGGCTAAATTAGGCCTAAAATGACCCGAGAATCGAGGTCACATGGCAATGGAATGCCCATCACCGTAGTAGCGGCGGAGATTGTGAGAAGTGTTACAAATGTGGAGAGCATTCCATTGCCATGTGACCTCACTCTCCACATTTGTAACACAATCCCACCACCCCTGCCACTACTGCCCCCCACTGCACTCCCTCATTGCCATGTAGGCGTAAAATGACCTTTGATTTTCGTTTCCGAAATTCAACCAAGAACAGATGGAAGCCTAAAAATCTACTCAATAGTTACATTATACCTAAGCCCTCCCCCATCCCCCCGCCCAAAGACCCCCCACCCTCGATAAGTACGATTTGGAAGCGAAAAGGCAAAACTAGGCCTAACATGACCTTTTCGTTCCCGAAATGCAACCAACAACAAATGCAAGCCTAAAACTCTACACAATAGTTACATTATACCTCATATAATCATGTTCACAAAGAATTTGGGCTTAAATGACTCGATAAGTACGATTCGGAAGCGAAAAGGCTAAATTAGGCCTAAAATGACCCGAGAATCAGGTCACATGGCAATGGAATGCCCATCAGCTGGTAGCGGCGGAGATAGTGAGAAGTGTTACAAATGTGGAGAGCATTCCATTGCCATGTGACCTCACTCTCCACATTTGTAACACGGTCCCACCACCCCCCACTACGGCCCCCCCACCGCACTCCCTCATTGCCATGTAGGCGTAAAATGACCTTTGATTTTCGTTTCCGAAATTCAACCAAGAACAGATGGAAGCCTAAAAATCTACTCAATAGTTACATTATACCTAAGCCCTTCCCTCATCCCCTGCCCAGTACCCCCACCCCCGATAAGTACGATTTGGAAGTGAAAAGGCAAAACTAGGCCTAACATGACCTTTTCGTTCCCGAAATGCAACCAACAACAAATGCAAGCCTAAAACTCTACACAATAGTTACATTATACCTCATATAATCATGTTCACAAAGAATTTGGGGTTAAATGACTCGATAAGTACGATTCGGAAGCGAAAAGGCTATATTAGGCCTAAAATGACCCGAGAATCAGGTCACATGGCAATGGAATGCCCACCAGCTAGTAGCGGCGGAGATAGTGAGAAGTGTCAAAGAATGCGTGGGGAAAAAACATCTCAAATTTGCATAGAGTTTCAACTACTCTGGCCTGCAAGGAATCGAGGGTCGACGGTTCTAGGACTTTGCTGCATATTGTATGGAAAAATGAACAAAGTTCGGTAATGGTGTGCCTCACATGCTTTGGAAGTATCCCACGAATTGCAATCGGTAAGAATACTTGCACCATGACATGACAATCGTGAGATTTCATACTCGATAACTTTAATTCACCATTTAAGGTAACAAACCGCTTCATATTCGATGAGTAGCCAGTTGGGACCTTAATGCCATACAATGACTCGCAAAAAATCCGTTTCTCTGCACGTGACATCGTGTAGCAAGCTGGTGGCAAATAATTCTTCTCCGAATCCTCCACCTTCTTTTTACTTTTCTGAGTTTCATTATCAACCCTTTCCTCCACTACTTTCTTCTTCCTTCCGTCCCTTTTCTGAGCCCACAACTCTGGTCGAAGCCCCTGTTTTTCCAAGTAAAGTCGTGACGCCTTAACATCTTTTGTCTTGCCCGGAATATTCATAAGTGTCGCAAGAATAGCTTCACAAACATTCTTCTCTATGTGCATGACATCCAAACAATGTCTGACCTTTAGATCTTTCCAATATGGGAGTTTCCAAAAAATGGACTCCTTTTTCCATAATCCCGTAGGTCGATCAACCTCACTAGCAGGTTTACCAAAGATTGTTTCAATGCCCTTCACCCGATTATAAACTTCAAGTACCGGTTAATGGTCTATGAGCAACTTCTTCTTCAACCGTCCCATCGAATGCCTTCTTCTTAAACCTATAGGGATGGTCGCGTCTGAGGTGCCTTCGTGTGCGCATATACACATGTTTGCAGCCCTTAAGGTGTGTAGATTTCATGTCATCTACACAAATTGGGCACGGTTGTTTTCCTCTCGTCTTATACCCGAGATAAGTTCCCATAAGTCGGATAATCGTTCATAGTACAAAAAAGCATGGCACGCAGAGTGAACATCTCATTAGCATACGCATCAAATACTAACACTCCTTCGTTCCACATCTTACGTAAATCTTCAACAAGCGGCCGGAGGTATACATCAATGTCATTTCCGGGTTGTTTGGGCCCCGATATAAGAAGCGACAAAGATCATGTACTTGCGTTTCATGCACAACCAAGGAGGCAAGTTATAAACCACTAAGACCACCGGCCATGTACTATGCCGCGAACCGAGATTGCCAAAAGGGTTCATGCTATCCGTACATAATCCAAGCCTCGATTCCTATCCTCATTACCAAATGCCTTATGCACCCTGTTGATACTTTTCCACTCGGGCGAATCGGCTAGGATGCTTGAGTGCACCGTCTTTCTTCCTACGATCCGCATGCCACCTCAAATTCTTCGCATCTCCTTTAATTGAGAACATGCGCTTAAATCTAGGTATTATGGGTAAATACCACAACACCTTAGCTGGTGGTCCTTCACTACCTCCGGCTCCTTCACGCTTGTACCTCGACAATCCACAACGTGGACACTCATGTAAATGCTCATACTCATTACGATAAAGCACACAATCGTTAGGACAAGCATGAATCCGCTCGTACTCTAAACCGAAAGGACACATCGGTTTCTTCGCATAATAGTACGACTTTGGCGGTTCATTTCCATCGGGGAGCATATCGCCTAAAACTTCCAACAACGATGTGAAACTAGAGTCCGTCCAACCAACTTTCGACTTAATGTTGAACAGTGTTATCACCGCGGAAAGTTTGGTGTACTTTGTACAACCTGGATACAACGGCTTTTCAGCAGCCTCAGACATAGACTCAAAAATACGAGGTCGTTTACACGACTGATCTTCAACCTCGTGTATCATCTCGTCTACCCGATCCCTATCATCATCTCGCAAACTCATCATCCAAATTCTCATCCCCGAACTCATCATCCTTCTTTTCTTCACATACATCGTTCATTACTCTAGAGCTTCCTATATAATTCCCCGCTCACCATGCCAAACCCATACGTGGTATTGAGGCCTAAACCCACGACGAAAGACATGCTCCCCTAACCACATGTATACTACTAACCTTGCTCACATTTCTACAATCGAAACAAGGACAATAAAAGTCGATCGCTCCCGAGAGGATGCTTGATATTGTAATGCGGTTGTACAGTAATTCCGAGACCCCTTTCACAAACTCAATCGATTCACGACTACCATACATCCAAGTACGATCCATCTCATTCAAGAAGACCTCTAATAATTAAACACAACCATTCATTATAATGCATCAATCATTATTTAAGTACATACACTCACATATCATCATATTACACATGTATAGAGCAATCTAAGATAGTGACATGTTCAATTGTATGCATGCAAATGAAGGTCCTTATCACTCCAACCTAACCCATCCTTGGACGTCTAATCTCACTAGTGAATGTGTGCTAACTTTTCAATTCTAAGGAAAATCCGGCAAACATTTCCCTACAGTTCTCCAAGTACACAATGTAGATAATTGCTTATCTACATATGTACCTGAGAACAATGTAGAGAAACGATGAGCAAGATTTTCCTCGAATTGAAAAGAAGACACACATTCACCACCTAAGTGAGATCAAACGTCCAAGAACGATCCCAAATAGGGGACTATTCAAGACTTACTCCTAATGAGTAAGTCTTGAACGGGTATCTAGGCATATGATGACAATTCAAACAACTTGTAGATTTCATAGCTAAATTACATTGCGTTTTCATACAATCTCATATCAAGAAATATACATACATTATAAGAAATACATATATATATCAATAAATTATCATAACTTAATCAAATTGAATCACATGACAACTTTGTCTCATCCACAAATTAAATCAAACAAAAAAGACAACGAAATTAAACTAGTTACCTCTTAACACCAATGATAAGCAATGAAGAGAGTAGAGATAGTTGGAACTTTATTTGCCTTCCTAAGCCTCTTCTTCCTACAATTAACAAAACCCACATTGCACATTAATCATTTAATTCAATTAAGAAAAACAAAACTAACTTAAAAACATTAATTCATACTTAACTAAGCAAAAAATTAGCTAAACCCAAGAGCTAGCAATGAAGAAAGAGTAGGGCAGTGGTGGTGGTAGTAGTTGTTGCGCCGCTCAGTGGGTGGTGGCGCTGCGTAGTGGTGGAGGAGCTCCACACCCTAAACCCACTCAAATGGTGGAGAAGAGAAGAGAAAAGAAGAGAAGAGAAGAGAAGCTAAGAGAAGAGAAGAGAAGCTAAGAGAAGAGAAGAGAGGTGAAGAAAGAGAAGGGTTGTGGTGGTGAAGCAATGTGGGTGCTCCGGCGTCAGGGCTCCGGTGATGGGGCGTTAGGGTTAATGTGCGAGTGAGTGAGAGGGAGGGAGGGAGGGGTTTTTCGCTCGTCAAATGCGTGTAAGGGAGGGAAATTTAGAAAATATGTCTACCTACTGTACATGTGTGTGTGCGCGCAAAACGTACTGGAGATATGGGATGGGATCAGAAGGGCTGCGGTTAGTCTAGAAAACGCAGCCCTTCGTTTATGAAGGGCTGCGGTTTTCAGGCTAACCGCACCCCTTCATTAGTAGGGCTGCGGTTAGCCTCAAAACCGCAGCCCTTCATACTGCATGAAGGGCTGCGATTTCTTGTTAACCGCAGCCCTTCAATAAAAGGGCTGCGGTTTCCAAAGAAACCGCAGCCCTTCTTGCGCAGCCCTTCCTTTTTTTTCCCCTAGTGTGTGGAGGGTTGGAGATGGAAAATCAATTGATTTATGGAATGACCCGTGGGTGGGAGATGAGGATGGGCGATTTATTGTGAGTGAGCGCGTGGAAGGCTTGAATGTTGTTGGTGATTTGATAAGTGAGGATGGAAAAGAGTGGAGAGTTGATGTTATTGAGAGGCATTTTGTTGAACGTGACCAACGTTGCATCCTTGCTATGCCTTTGAGTTCAAGATGTTTACAAGATGATTTGATGTGGGCGTATTCAAAAGATGGAATTTATTCGGTGAAAATCGCTTACATACTTGGTAAAGGGGGAAATTTAGATGACTTTCATAGGGCTTGGGGGCTGTTATGGAGCTTGGAAGTATCACCTAAGGTGCGACACTTTTTGTGGCGTGTCACCACTAACTCTCTTCCGGTAAGAGATGTGCTTAAAAAGCATCACTTGGTTGAGGAGGGTGGCTGTCCGTGGTGCTTGGGTGCTGATGAAACTGTCCAGCATGCTTTCTTTTCTTGCCCGCAAGTACTGATGTTTTAGGAGGAGTTGGAGTGCTGTGATCTGGTGCGTGGTACTGAGAATGAAGAGATGAGTGATTCATTGGTGAGGTGGGCATCTTTAGATAAGAAGAAAGTTCAGAAGGGTTGCTACCTAATGTGGAATCTTTGGTTAAGCAGAAACAAACTGGTCTTCGAGAACATCCGCCAACCTTTCGCTGTTGTGTGTCAAAGAATTTGCAGGTAAGTTGATGAATTTAATGAATACATCTCACGCATCTATGGAGGTGATCCGAAAAAATTGCCAGCTAGCCAATCTCGATGGTTAGCACCGCCTAGTGGTGTTGTCAAGATAAACTCAGATGCAAGCATAGGGGAGGATGGCTGGTTTGGTCTCGGGGTGGTGGCGCGAGGCTCAGACGGCAAGGTCCTATTCTCGGTTGTGCGTAGGATGAGAGCCTTTTGGCCTCCTGAAGTTGCTGAATGTAAAGCCATTCACATGGCAGTTCGCTTGGCCAAGAACCATGGTATGCAGGAAGTGATATTTGAGTCTGACTCACATGTGGTTACAACAAGATTAACAAGAGCAGCCCTATTTTTCTCGGATTTAGATGTGATCCTTGGTGATGTTATTGCTATCTGTAATGTTTTTGCTTCCATTAGTTTTCTGCATGTTAAGAGAGATGGGAATAATGTTGCCCATAATCTTGCTAGATTAGTTCCCTTTGGTGTCGAACAATGTTGAGAGAATCATTGTCCGGTTGATGTAGCTCCGCATGCGCTTATGGACACTTTGTCCATGGATTAATGAATTCACTTTTCCCCTCAAAAAAAAAGAGTCTTCAAAATAATGTTGAACTTACCACGTACATTTCGAATAGTTTACATTCGAGCTAGATCAACCTCCAATTGATTAAAAAAAACCTATGTCGACACATAGATTTGTGGTTAAAGTGTAACACCAAGTGTTGTTGCATCAGAGGATTTGGTAAAATGTTACAAATTGAAAGCCCATCACTCCGGTCTCCATATATGTGTCCTCTACTCCTCTCTCATAGTACAATAAGGAGGAAATTTTTGGTGTATCTAAGTGGACTTAAGTCTAGCCTTTCTCCTGAAAAATCGATGATAGGAACAAAATGAGTCAATAGACCTAATTGCATTCATGTCATCATATGGTTGATATGTTGAACCTTTTGGTGTAGCCCAAGAAGAAAATAGCTGATTAGTTGCGAACTTTACTATCTTGTAGCATCCAATATTCTCTATTTTCATTAACTGTTCTCGATATCTACAAAATTCAATAAAAGTGTTTGGTTGACATTAAAAAATATAGAAACTGAAAAATATTGGAATTCTTTGGCTGAAAAAGTACTGAAGCGTCCCTTCTAAAAAGTTTTGCTTCCCACAAAACAATTACCAATGCTACTAGGTAAGTGAAAATCACATGAAACTTTCCACTCCTCATACTCAATCAAAAAGCTATCCAA
This sequence comes from Beta corolliflora, assembly GCA_947648045.1. Lineage (NCBI taxonomy): Eukaryota > Viridiplantae > Streptophyta > Magnoliopsida > Caryophyllales > Amaranthaceae > Beta > Beta corolliflora. The sequence goes on from CANSZD010003843.1 coordinate 266,243, forward strand.
GAAAATTAATTTTCATCTACATTAGAACTTCGTCCGAGTAATTATTTAAACTTCATACATCTAATCGATAGCCCATGATTCTCACAGTTTTTTAATTACTCCAACATACTCCAATTCACAATAATGAAATGTTTTAAGAAAAAAAAGCTCGAGCTCCCTTTCCCACAAAATTCCCCATCGGGTCAAGGCCCGCCATAATTTGGATAATCTCAACCTTGACCTCGAATAGGTCTTCGGCTTGAATCCAAGTGAATTTGTGATCTTTCAATTCCATTTCCTTATCCGGCCCATAGCATGCTTTTTAGCCTGCACGACTTTGAAAAGCCTTTGGTTGATAGTGTTTAGGGACTCCCCACCAATGACTTCGTCATCGGCATAGGGAAATGGTCTTAAAGCTTAAGTTATTTATTCAAAGATGAATTATTGGGGGATAAATGTATATGGACATATTCTTGTATGGTCACAAATTTTATTAGTTATATAGCGAAAAAAAAAGTTAGAGTAAGATATGTAAATGGTTACTAAGTACCAAAAGAAAAGGTAACATTTGTGTACTTTGCTCAACTTGTATTGTTTTCCTCGTACTAGTAATATGTGACATCGAATTCATACTTCTTTCATTGAGAAATTTGCACCATTTGTATAGTGTTTACTTTTCACATCTTACAATTTTATTGTCTTTGGTGATTTATATTTTAGGAAAAACATAGTCATATGGGATCTTGTTAGATTCGTCTCAATGTATAGTTTTTAAATATCAACTTTTTATAATTTTTACTTATTGACAATTAAAGATATTAATGTTTGAAACCATGCATCAGCAAGCGTGAAAACATGAAATGGTGCAACTACTTCCAAACAAAGGAAGTATGTCATACGGTCTAAGAAAAGGCCGGGTGGTCAAGTATTCTAACTACAAGAAAGTTCCAAAGACACTCTAAACATTAAAAGACGTTCCTATCAAAGAAATGGTTCCATATGACACTCCTATTTATGCTTCACGTGGCACTCTTCTCAAACTTCTAATACACATGTTTATGATCTCATTTAAAAATATTAACAACGTGTAGCTATTAGGTTTCGTACACATGACCTTTGAAATGAAATGTGAGAGTTTAACCACCGATCCTTTACAATTTCAATGTTAAATGTTTCAAAGTAAAACATAATAAAGTCTTATAAGTATTTGTAACTATAAAGACATAGACAAGATTTTTGATCTCTAACACTTTTATTAAGGTAATAAAATATTCTCTTACCCCAATTCTATTGAAACTGTAATTTTTATCCTGAATTCCTTAGAATTTTTTTAAAAAACAACTTATCATGCCATAACGTCTATTTTTCAATTTCGCACTAGACAGAAAATTACGAAAAGCTAATTAAATCAAATATAAAATTTCTGAATAATAATATATTTGATAATTGTAACCGACCCGATACATCGCACGGGCTAAAATATTAGTTTGTTTAGTAGTTAGTGACACAAGTTCTCAACAATGCCATCTATTTATTAAGAGGAGGCAAGGAGCAAGGTGAGCGACAGCTTTGTTACCACCATTTTTAGATGTCCAGTAGCATTTATTATGGTACATTGTATTAGACCTCAAAAGGTTTAATTGCATGTTAATATAAAGGCCCAATAGGAATATAAAGCACATTGGACGCAGTCAACATAAGTCAAAGTCAATAGAAGAATACCATCAATACCATCAGGAGATGAAAGTCAAGAATAGTAAAAGGACAGGCGGTTAAAGAACAATCATAAGGCGGACCCACATAAGGAAGAACGTGTAAGGCTGCAGTTATTCAGCGCCAGAAGACGGTTGAGATTTGAACTAAATACGATTCAAATGTTTTCCCTCCAAGCAAGCAAGGAAGTTACATACCACGTTTCTCTATAAATAGAGGAATGATCATCAAGCAAACAACGAACAAAACACACATCAAATTGCATTACTTCTTTTCTTAGCGTAGCCTAGCCTTAGGTTAGCCAACCCCCTTCTGGGGTTATAGTTTAGTTCCTTAGACGTAGAACATGTTCTGGCGATGAGGTCTCTAATTCTCCGATTGAAGCAAGGAACCATGGAGGTAACAGCCTTTGTGTCTTCCCTTTAGTTGTCCAGCCTGGCTTATCATTCTATGTGTTGTAAAATCTTTCTCGAAGTTTGTGGCATGTATGGGAATGTCGTGCTTTAATTAATAGATTAATTATTGTTTGCTCTATTTATTGCATTTCGCCTAAATTTATTAGGCGTTGTAGTTTAATCCTTAATTAAATTGCAACAAAGTACGTTAACAAGGTTTTATCTAATTAAAACCGGTAACCTCCAGGGGCTAAGTCTCCCAAGACATTCAGTATCAAACTATTGGGTGTGCAGTGACTTGTTTGCAAAGTCACCAACTGATTTTGCACCAACAAGTTTTTTGGCGACCACAGTGGGAGGAGAAAATTCATAATCAAATTGTGAAGTTTCTTCTTCGTACTTTCGAAAAACAAACTGTAAAAAACGGTTGTTTTTACTAAAATGCCGGATACACGTTCTAAAAAGAATAAGGAAGTTGCTCAGGAGGAATCAAGTTTCCAGAACATGGAGACGAGTTCTTCAATCCCTCTAGAAACAAGGGCGCATGGTAACAATGGTGAACCAATTCACCATAGTCATGAAGAGTCAAATGGAGAGACTACCCCACAAGGGGAAGGCTCATCTCTAGGTAGTACTGGTCGTGGACTCATACACCAAATGTATTGAAAGTTCACAGAAGTAGTAAAGAATTTACTGTTAGAAGCCAGAGAGAGTCATAGACAACAATTTGACTCCAACTACAGGACTTTAGCCCACGAGTCTGCCAGAGTCTTCACAGACATCCTCCAACGAATAAGTGAAGAGAATAGAGAAATTAACTCTAGGCAAATTGATAGGATACTTGTAGATATCAATGATACTATGAGTGCAACTTTCACGACAATGTCAAAATCTCTTGCCACTGAAGTAGTTACTCGTCAAGAACCACTAGTCGAAAAACACTATCAGTTAAATGAGAAACTAGTTAAGGCCTTAGAAGAGGCCCCGTTGAATAGAGCAAGGGGAAATTCTGGTGCAGAGCCAGATGTTCCTCCATTAGGTTATCCTCCAAGGGTACATTTCTCCCATCCTGAAATTAGAGATACACTTATCTCAGGTGATCCACAAACTTCCTCCCATGCACATCACACAAGGGCAATCCCCATGAGCCATGGAGAGGGTAATCATGGAAATCTTAGGAGAAGTGATGGAATGGCAACGGGCGTGGAGCCAGGCTGGCACCAGGCGTCAGGACATCATCAACCTTCGTTTTCCATGGGTGGTGGACAAGCTGGTGACAACACACACCAATCTAGATCATCACAAGGAGGACAGAGGCAGGGTACTTTTGTTGCAAACAATAATAATACACCATACGCATATACGCCTCATAACCAACCAACTATGGCTGGTATTCCTTCTACACCTAATGTTTATATTCCTCCTAACCAACCAAATATGGCTGGTACGCCTCATTATGGAAATATTCCAGGATTTGGTCAGCCCCAAGCTCCATTCGTCCAAGCAAATGGTGCTTACCATCAGGGGATGCCCACAAATGGACATACATTTTCACCACAAATGGCGCGAGGAGCAGCCAATCCTACCTTCATGCATAACCAGGAGATCCCTATGGGAGGTTATCAAAATCAACCTTTTAATCCTAATCCTAACCCTGCGTATGATCATGCGGGAAACATGGGATTTGGGAACACGGGATATCCGGGAAGGCAGGATCCTTTAGCGACGCAGGTTGAAGCACTAGTTCAAAGATTAGTGGGTGATACCTCTAGGAGAAATCAGAGGCAAATAGGTCAAAAACCTTACCCTGAGTGGATTGATAGAGCAAATCCGTTTCCTAGCATGTTTAAGATACCTGACTTTACCTTGTTCTCCGGAAATGATAGAGTTTCCGCTGAAGAACATTTAGTTAGGTTCAATTGTCAATGTAGGGAAGCAGCTGACAATGACTTTTTAAAACTTAGAATGTTTTCCATGTCTCTTACTGAGACTGTTTTTTGGTGGTACATTAATTTACCACCAAATTCCATCCATTCTTGGCAAGATATGCAAGTGCAATTTACAAATCATTTTGCACGCACTGAGCCAGGAGTGACTTTAAGTGATCTGGCCAGAATCCAACAAAACTTAGGGGAGTCTGTGGAAGACAATCTATCTAGATTTAAAATGGCCAGGATCAGGTGTCATGTTAGCATTCCTGAGAGAGAGTTTGTACAAATGGCTCAAGAGGGAATGTTAATTCAATTTCGAAAAAGGTTTGATGGTCATGCCTTTGGCGATTTTGTTGAATTAGCAGAATTGGCTGTAAGGTACGAAAGGAACCTACAAGCTGAAAGTGCAGCAAGACACCAAAGCTTCTTTGCTCAGAATGACGAGCCCTTCCACTTTGAAACTGCACAAGAAGTGGACGTGGCAGAAATTATTCATGAAGCACCTTATAAATGTTCTCCTTTAGAGAAGAAAGAATTTCTGGCGCTGAAAGATATGAAATCTGAACAAAAGAGGAAATATACTTTTGATGCTAAAAAGGCTAATTCTATCTTTGACTGGTTATTATCTAACAAAAAGATAAAATTGGTAGGGAGACATAAAGTAAGAACTGCTGAAGAAGTTAAGGGTGAAAAATACTGTAAATGGCATGATGCAGTAACCCATGACACTTCTGAATGTATTGTCTTAAGAAACAAAATCCAGGATGAAATTGATAAGAAAAATATCATGTTTCCTGATGATGAAGATGTTAACGTAGTTAGAATGGATGAACCATTTGAACTAATATGTGGTATGGTAGAGATTAATAATGTTTTTACTGTTACCTTGCAGGCATCTCAAGCTACCGAAATTGGAAACCAACTCTTCAACAGATTGCTTGATGAAGGAATCTTGGTTATGCCAAAGATAGCCAATGAAGAAGGATTGGAAGATATGTGCAAATGGCGTATGAATGGGTCACATACAACAGACCAGTGCCAAGTTTTCAGAGGGTTCCTAACTAGACAATTAAGTCTCAAAAGACTAGTTGTCTCAGAAATGGAACAACATGCCATGGAGCTAGAAGCATATAAGGCCAACTTAGCCAAAGCTAAGGCGCCTGATAAATCCAACCCAATTCCAAACCTGGTGATGCATGAGGAAAGAGCCAAAACCTATAAGGAGGCTGCTCAAAAATTCCCATTACAGACTAGGGCGATAGAAGGGTTGAAGGCTCTGAGAAATGGAATGTGCTCACTATGCGCAGACATGCTAACTTTTAAAATGGTTAGAACTCTAATCATCCCAAATGATCCTGCATATGTGTCTGCTTACCAGCGTCCATTCCAGAAAAGGTCCAGAAGTCAAGGACCAAGAAAACATGACAGCCCCAGTTCAGGCCCTTCCTTAAAAGGGAAAGAAAGGGAGCCAAGTCAAACTCTTGTGCCCAAAATTCTTTAAAGAAGGGTGAAGTCCCATGGGGGTCAAGGGAAGTCAAAAATCAAGCCAGTAGTTAGGCCTTGGCCACTACAAGATGTCCAAAACTTACCTAAAAGTAGGACAGAAAAGATGAAGGAGTTAAGTGCAAAAGCTGTTGCTGCAAGGGCTCAAATCAGCACTCAAAATGTGCAGGAGTCCCTTATAGCAAACATAAGAATTGATGAAGAGGCGCTACAAGCTGGTATTACTAAGTTGTTACCTCTGGAAGAGGAACAATATGATATACCATCTACAAAGAATGGTGGCCAGCAGCCTCAAGGAGGTGACTCTCTTATGAAAGATAAACCAGGAAATGGCTTTAATGAGGATTATAATTCAGAGTTTGGATCTGAGGATTTGGACTTATTGGTGTCAGACAGTGACTTAATGTTGGATGGAGACCCACTGATGAGTGAGCCTCAAACAGAGATGGGAGAGAGCCAAAACGCACAGTGTAATGTGGTCATGCTACCAACAGAGTTCAAAAAGTCAGAAGGCCAATCAGAATTCCAGACCAATACCACACCATGGGCAAATGAAGTTGATGTGGAAGAGAGGGCAGGTAAATTTAAAATTACTTCTTCTCAAAGCTTGTCATCTTATTTAAATGCACCTCGCAAGAAAGTGCCTAACAAGACATCTCTAAAAGCTAACCTAGAGAAATTAATCATAGATAAAAAAAATTAGGTCAGTTGATGTTGATAATAAGCACACTAAAGCTTTATTTCTAAATGTTGATTTTGAGGGAGTTCGTCTAGGCAAAGTATTGGTCGATACTGCAGCTACTGTTAATATTATGCTACTCTCTGTGTTCAGAAAACTAGGAAAGACTATAAAGGATTTGCATAACATACAAATCAACATAACTGGTTTTTCTGGTTTATCAAAAAAAGTAGAAGGAATTGCTATCTTAAAGATAAGGGTAGGAACTAAAACTACTTATACCGGTTTCTTCATAGTCGAAAGTGGTACTCATTATAATGTCATACTAGGAAGAGATTGGTTACATCATAATTATGCTATTCCATCATCACTCCACCAAGTCTTGATCTTGTGGAATGGTGACACTTATGAGATGGTTCAAGCAGATGAGGAAGTTTGTCTAATTACATCTCCTGGTTCTGTTTTTGTTAGGGACTCTCCAAAGTCAATTCCTACTATCAAAATTGAGGTTGCTCTACAACTTGAGTCACAAACTCACCAAGAGGTAGAAGACTCAGGTGCAATTCTCATTAAGGAAGTCGGCGACGTCCCAGAAGTTGAAGACATTCAATCAAAATATGAATATATTCAACAGGCATCAGACTATGATCAACCCTTAGCTCTCATTAGTTTGTAGAGTTAAGGATGTATTTTTCTTACAAAAGTTTATTATGTTTATAAACCAAGAAGAATATTGTAATGGGGTTACCCCTATTGTTGATCAAGTAATGAAAGATTTAGTTTTTAGAAAATATCAAGAGGATTTTCTTGTCACTACTACATAAATAGTCTATTGCAACCCCTAAAAACCGTTGCAATAGACTCGTTAACCGTTGCAATAGAGCTATTGCAACGGTTAGACAACCGTTGATGTTGCTGCCCTTGCATTAGCTCTAAAGCAACGGTCTTGAACACCTACTGCAACGGCCAGTTGCAACACCAATAAACCGTTGCAATAGATCTAATGCAACACATGTTTATTGTCTAATGCAACGCCTCTATGGTATCCCATGAACCGTTGCATTACATACTAAGCAACACATTTCGAAGTCTAATGCAACGCCTGAATGTATCCCATGGACCGTTGCATTATATATGATGCAACACATCATTTCAAAGTCTAATGCAACGCCTCTGTGGTATTCAAATAACCGTTGTAATTTCCTTTTTTGCATATTTAGGCTACTCGCAACGGATCTATAAATATGTATACCGTTAATTTGTGTTGATGCGGAAATTGAAATAATTCTAAAAATTCCAAATAATCCTGATGATACAAATTTAGATTTCCAAAAAGACCCATAAACATATTCAATATCATCCAATAGTTTGAAGATTTACAATACCAAGTACTTAATATAGTACTATCATATATATAACAAATCCCAATAGAAGTTGATCACCAAAACATATTTACTTCCAACCCAAAATATATATGTACCAAAAAATATCTACTTCTAGCGTAAATATATTACCAAAAAATAAGATTACTAGCTAGTTGCCTAATTAATTCCACTTTTAAGCGAGCTCCACAACCAAAAGCTTGTCATTCGCGCGATACCAATTGTTTCTCATGTGATACATTTTCCGCTCCTTCAAGTACCTATAGAATTATATAAAAGTTATCACAAGTATATTGTTTGCAATAATTAGTTTTTTACCTATATGAGTAAATCAACAAATTAGTGGATATTGTTTTTAGTACTCCACTAGAACCTCTTCATTCCTTCGTAAACAATTGATCCATGTTCATAACAAAAGAAATTACTTCATACTACTTCACAATTAAAATTCTCACAGAGAGGAAGAAAGTAATTATTCTCAACACTAATATCTTGAAAATGTGAGTTGCGAAAACAATGTGGAACCACAATAACATAATCACTCGGGAAGCTACTGCATATAAGTATGAAGTCCAAGTTCTTGATTAATAGCTTCATCTTGCCCCCACCCCCAAAAAGACAAATGTTCATGACAATTTCATTGATACAGTTCCAACACATAGCACTAAGCTACTCCATCTCTCACGATATGTACTTCTTTCCAGCTTTTGTGCCTCCGGTAATCTTTATCTTCATTCTTCAATAGTTCAGCACATCAATCATTCATGGAATCATTCATTACCTTTTTTTTCTAATAGGAATCATTCAGTACTGATTTATTTAGTGCTAGATTTTTATCTCTACTGCTTGCATCTGAATATTACAATGAAGGTTGTTATTTCCTCTTGTTTCTCTTATTCTCTCTCCTGCAAAAGAACCCAATTCATCCAAGTTCGTCCATCTTGAATCGCTAAATTATTTCGTTTTGCTCATCACTAGTTTGCTTCATGCCTTCAATTTATTCTTAAGACTTCATTACTCATTTATTTAGTGAGTAACTAGCAAAAGAGTTTGATTCATAAAATTATTTTTTGAATTTTGTAACAACATAGATTACTAACTGATGGATTTTGTGAAATTTTTGTCATTCTTGAACCTCAAATAGTCATACTTCATGTCTTGCAATTGTAGATAAAAGCTTTATTTTTTTCATGAAATCAATACTTTATCACCCATTTTATAACTACTTAACATAAGAAGATCACACTTTGACATGAAAAATTAGAATTCAAAGCAAAATGCACCCAAATAAATTTAAAGTAAGAAATTCAAGAGAAAAAAAACTAACCAATTATAATCACACCCATATAATCAATCAACCCAAATCCTTTCAATTATACGCATTATTTGCAATCAAGTTCCTGATAATATTCTGAACTTACAAATGAAACTAAATCCAATTAACAGAGAGATTGGAAAGGGTAGTACCTCATAGAGCAAAGAGAGGATGGAGAAGAAAGCAAGAACAACACCGCCACCGGAATCGCCGGGCGCGGAGGCGCCACCGCACAAACCGAGGAGAGGGAGGATGGGAGCAAAGAACATCAAGCGAGAGGAGAGAGAAAGGTGCGAGCAAGGAAGTACGCACAACAGGGGAGGGAGAACCGAGCTCCGGCAACGGCGACGGTGCAGGCGTGGGCGCGGCAAAGAACATGGAGGCATCACGGGGGGTCCAGCGGCGTGAGACGTCGCGAGCAGTGGCGAAACAGAGCAGCGAACAGGCGAGGAGACAGAGAAAACGCGAGCTGCATGCAGGGTGAGCTCCGGCGAGCTTGGGACTTCGGCGAGAAGGCGGGATGGTGCGAGTGAGATGGTGATGTTAGCGCGGAGGCGTGAGAGAGAGAGAAGAGGGAGATCGGGGGAGAGGTAAGATCGGTTTGGGGTTTGGGTCTCCACGGCGGAGGAGAGAGATATTAAGTGAGGGTTTGTGGGTTTTGGTCATTAACCGACAACAAAAAAAGTGTTAGGGATTTTAGAATTTTTGGGGAAATAGAGGGGGAAATCAAATCAGCGCACTTATTGCTAATCCAACACTGTTGCATTAGCTATTAGGATAATGCAACTATATAAATACTATTGCAATGGTTATTGGACTAACCGTTGCAATAGATATAAATGGCGTTGCATTTTACTGTAACCGTTGCAATAAGCGTTGCATTTGTAATACCCGTTGCAACAAACGTTGCATTAGCATATGTCGTTGCAATAGACCGTTGCTTTATGGTTAACCGTTGCATTAGACCGTTGCAATTGCTCCAAAATGTAGTAGTGTGTAAACTCTAATGAATGTTGCTCAACTTTATATGAAACTATATCCTTCGACGAGGAGGATGATAAAGTATGGGCTAAAAGTGAGGATATTAAACAGGAAGTTCATGATCCACTAGAGGAAATAAATTTAGGGGATGATGAAAATCCACGAGTTACTTATATAAGTAAGCTCCTCACTAACCAAGAAAAACAAGAAATTATAAAAAAATCTAAAAGAATTTAAAGACTGTTTTGCATGGGAACATCATGAAATGCCTGGCATTGATAGGCAAATAGTAGGGCATAAACTACCTATCAAGGAAGGATTTAAGCTTGTGGCCCAAAGTCCTAGAAGACTAGCGCCTGAACTGACAGAGCCTATACAAGAGGAAATAAACAAACTCCTCAAGGCAGAGTTCATAAGGCCTTGCCAATATGCTGACTGGATCTCCAATATAGTTCCCGTAGTTAAGAAAAATGGCAAAATACGAATCTGCATTGACTTTAGGGATTTGAATAAAGCTACACCTAAAGGTCAATACCCCGTGCCAGTGGCTGATCTCCTAATAGATGCAGCATCAAGATATGAATACATATCTTCTATGGATGGGTATACAGGATATCACCAGTTAAGGATTGCACATGAAGACTGTAACAAAACAGCCTTCAGATGTCCAAAATCATTAGGCTTGTTTGAATACATAGCCATGCCTTTTGGATTGAAAAATGCTGGAGCCACGTATCAACGAGCAATGGACGCAATCTTTAAGGATATGATTGGTAAGATCATGGAAATCTATGTGGATGACATACTAGTAAAGTCAAATGACTTTTTAAGACATAAAGAGCATTTGATTAAGTCATTCACCAGAATGAGAGAATATCACCTAAAAATAAATCCACTCAAATGTGCATTTGGAGTTAAAGCTAGTAACTTTTTAGGATTCCTCATTCACAAAAATGGAATGGAAATTGACCAAAATAAGGCAAAAGCAGTGTTGGCAGCCAAACCACCTTCTAATAAGAAGGAATTGCAAAGAGTCCTTGGACAGGTCAATTATGTTAGAAGATTCATGGCTAATCTAGCTGGGAAAACTAAAAAGTTTTCACCACTATTAAGATTAAAACATGAATCAGAATTCAAATGGGAAGAAGAACATCAAAGGGCCTTTGACCAGATCAAGCAGGATTTGGCAAATCCGCCTATGCTGATTCCCCCAAGGTAAAATGGAAAACCACTAAGACTGTATTTGTCTGCTTGTGAAGATTACATTGGGAGTCTCCTTACTCAAGAAAATGAAAAGGGGCATGAGCAGGCCATATTCTACCTAAGTAGAATCCTACATGATACAGAGAAAAGGTATACCATGGCAGAAAAATGGTGTTTATGTTTATATGATGCATCAGTTAAACTCATACATTATTTCATGGCCTTCACAGTAGAGGTGGTATCTCCAACGGATGTCATGAAATATATGATATCTCAACCTTTCATAAAATGAAGGTTAAGCAAATGGAGTTTACATTTACTGTAGTTTGACCTCGTATACGTGCCATAAAAGGCAGTCAAAGGTCAAGCATTAGCTGATTTCTTAGCAACTCATCCTTGTTGTGACAGGAATCATTGATGAAGACATCCTTCCATGGGTCCTATTTTTTGATGGGTCCAACACTAGAGAAACAGCAGGAGCTGGAATATATATTTTATCTCCTGGTGGGATCCCAACTAAACTAGCAATAACCCTTAAGGGTCCATGCACCAACAATAGAGCTGAATATGAAGCTTTATTAATTGGATTGGAGATGCTGCTAGAATTAGGAGCTAAGAAGGCAAAGATATATGGGAATTCTCAGTTGGTCATTTATCAAATAAATGAGGAATTCAAGAGTATATCACTAGTATCACAGGAGTGTGGTAAGAAAGCACAAAAGTTGTCTAAATAATTTAAGGAAATCACTTTCATACACATTCCCAGAGAAGAAAACAAAGTAGCAGATCAGATGTCCCAAATAGCTTCTGCTAGAGAAGAGATACCTTCACAAAATGAAGATATCATTCTCCAAGAGAAGATCCTAGAACCTCTCAGTGAATCTGATCAAGAAAGATCAGAGAACGTATTGGAAGTCTATAGAATTTCAATATTAAGATAGGAGAAGAACTGGAGAGATGAAATTATTCTATATCTCTAGAACCCAACTGGGACAAAGATGCCAAATAGAGTCAAAATGGCAGCCACCAAGTTCTATATGCAGTTTGGTGAACTACACAGAAAGGATCCAGAAGGATTACTTTTAAGATGTGTGGATGCTGGAGAAGCTCAAACTCTCATGGCAGAAATTCACCAAGGACTATGTGGTGCTCATCAAAATGACCTAAAAATGAGATGGATGTTGCATGAACATGGTTTCTATTGGCCCACTATAAGAAAGGATTGTATAGATTATGCTAAAGGTTGCAAAAGATGTCAAAAGTTTGGACCTATCAGCAGGGCACCAGCTTCAGAACATAAGTACATTCTTAAACCTTGGCCTTTCAGGATGGACAGTGGATGCCATAGGAGAAATCAATCCTGCATCCTTTAAGAAGCAGTCATACATCCTAGTGGTGACGGATTACTTCACCAAATGGGTGGAGGGTCAGGCTTTCAACAAGATCAATACCCAGGTTGTAATAAATTTCTTGGAAGAGAAAATCTTTACAAGATTTGGAATACCATAAACTATAACCTTTGATCAAGCCATAGTCTTTAGAAATCCTGACTTACTGGAGTATCTGAACCAGTTTGGGATTACTAAATTGCATTCAACGCCTTACTATGCTCAAGCAAATGGTCAAGCTGAAGCTACCAATAAGATCATAGTAAAAGGGATCTCAAAACTCATAGACAATAACCCAAGAAAATGGGATGAGTTGTTGCTATATGCCCTATGGGCCTACAGGACCTCTAAAAGGGAAGCAACAGGAGTTACTCCTTTTAACTTAGTTTATGGACATACTCCAGTGATCCCAGCTGAAGTGAATGTAAGATCATCAAGGGTAGCCCAACAAATGGGATTATCAGGAGATGACTATTCACAGGCGATGAATATTGAAATTATGGATGCTCTAGAAGTCAAGGAAGAAGCTCTAGCCAAAATGAGAATCCAAAAAGAAAAGGTTGCTAGTGCCTACAATGAAAAGGTAGTGCCTAAAGAATTCCAGGAGAATGATAAGGTTTGGAAAATGTTTCTGCCAGAAGCAGCTTACAAAGATCCACAATTAGGGAAATGGTCACCTAAGTGGCAAGGTCCCTTTATCATTCATAAGAAAATGTCTGGAAATGCATACATATTAAAGGATATAGATGGCAACATAAAAGAAAGAGCCCTAAATGGCAAATTTCTAAAGAAATATCATCCATCTATATGGGAGCAACACGATCCTGTGTTTCAACAAAAACATGCAGAATTATTTCAAACAGCAAGGGATCATTAAAATTACAACATTAATAATAATGTTAAATCTTAGACATTCCAACATTGTCTAACAACTAAACTATGGTGTTTAATGGCTGACCAAGCATTACAAAGCTTTTCCTTCTGAAGGATCAAGCTTTGATGTACAACCATATCTTTGAACATCTCTTGCCTCAAATGAGCAAGATTTGTTCGCCCTTGGTGTAGCTTCTTCTCTTCAGTCTCAATGGAGTTTTGGAGTGAAGACTTCTCATTTATGATATTGATCTCCTCTTTATTAATCTCAGCCAGGCGATTCTGTAAAGATTGCCTTTCCTCGGAAAGAAGCTTCAGCTTCTGATTAAAAGAGCTCAAAGAATCTTGGATCTGCTTACTGAAGTTTTTGAAGGATTTAGCTTGAGCTTCCAAAGAAGTCTCCTCTTCCTGAAGTTTCTGAGCTGAGAACTTTGGAGATTGGATTCTTGATTGGGCATTACATTGCTGAAGAAGGAGAGTCTCTTTAACATAATCAAGACACGGTATCCAGTACTCAAAACCTTGAGAAATCAGGGAGCCTGAGCAGAAGCCTGAGCAGAAGCCTGATCATAAGGGTTGTTTGTTAAGGTCAAGTAGAGATCCCAGACTTTATCTTCTTGTTTTATGTGCTCAGATGATCCATCACTGGAATGATCACTGTTAGCAGAGGTAGGTTGATCCCTCACAATGATAGCTGTCTGCAGATTAACCTATTTCCCTCCATCATACTCTTTCATCACACTTGCTTCTTGAGTGCTTCCCTCTGCATCACAAAGAAGAGAAGCCAAGTTAGCAAGAGAGTGAAGTCCCGGTATCATGAGGACATGGACTCATATAGAGGAAGTCTAAAATAAATTCATGAGGAAAGAAAGGCGGACCCAATCCCTTAAGTAGATCTTGAAGTTGATGAAGAACCTCTGCAAACAGAGGCAATCACAAGTTTAGTACTGCTCCGTAAAGGTGTGACCTCTAAAGGAATGACATCTTTCATAACTTCATTCCCAACAATAGATGGAATTGCTATAACAATAGTGGTAGCAGCATGAGAGCTTGGAACTTCAACATCTAAAGGACTTGATTCCAAGGGATCTTCATTAAATTGATGAAGCAAGTCCTCATCAATAGATTCCACATGAAGACGCTCAGTCTCTTCCAACTGGGGGGCAGCACATCCTTCCAAAGAGGGGGTAGTCATATTCTCCAACTGGGGGCAGCACCACTTGAAGTGGGATGATTGATGACAGATTCATCAATACGATCACCCTTTGAACTTAACTCTGGATCAGCTATCTTGGGAGTATCTCCTGAAGGATGGCCGGCACAGCCAAGAGGTGTTAACTTCTTAGAATAAGGATCATTGATGGTCTTCGGCTCAGTGTCATCAGCACCAGAGGAACCTAGAATAAATTAATCAGTATTCCACAAAATGAAACTTCTCATAAAAAGAGTGAAAGTAAGATTCGTACTTGCTTTGACTCCTGGGAGTTTCCTTTTGAAAATTTGAGATATGGTCTTGTCATCATCTTCATCAGAGGAGATGATATACTGTGGTATCTCTGAAGGAGCCTCCAACTTAGGACGTTTTCTGCTGGAATGCCTTAAAGGTTTGGAGGCAGAGAGACAGCCATAATCTCTCTTCTTTGTAGCCTTCTTAAGAGGCTCAGGTTGCTCCACTGACCCCTTGGGTTGAGTGTCCTTGGAAGCAGAGAGACAATTGTAATCTCTTTTTTTTGCAGCTCTTTTGAAAGGGTCAATCTGCTCCAGTGGCCCCATAGTTTGGATGTCCTCCACAGTCTGGACCTCTCCATAGGAAGCCCCTTGATCATAAGCAGCATCATCTTCATCCTCCGAAGAGGTATGAGGTGGAACCCTTTTGTCTATGGTATTGCAATAAAGTTGGTCAAATCTAGAATCTACTGCCATACCATCAGGCACTCTTAGCTTCTTCTTGCCAGCTTTTGCTAAAAAGTCAAAAAGAAAGCATAAAGAAGATTTAGTAATATTCATTCCCACTGAAAGTTATAAAATAACTGAGGATAGAAATTACTTACAGTCTAAGAAGAGCTGATCCTCAAAGTTCGCCAAAGCATCAGAATATATTGAGTTGTTTGGGAATACATGATCCCACCACAGATGGAAGTCTTGAACAGCTTTAGTGATCCATTTCCAAGGAGAGATGGACATCGAAGTAAGGCTAAGAGTTTTACTCTGAAGGGCTCGACCTTCTTCAAAACGACCCCTTGAAGTCCAAGGATCATTGCGGGTCAGAAAGTAAGGTATAGCTAGCGGTTGGACCAATTCATATTGTCTAGCTACCAGCTGTGGATTGTAGGCTTCAAAGCCAAAGTACTCAGGCTCAGCAGCTATTAAATCCCTAGACCTAAGAACACTGCTCCAAAAGTTTCCACTCCCTAAGGAACTAGAGTGGATGTTCAGGGATTATAGCCAAGCAGGCACTGCTTGATGGCGCCAAGTTTCATTTTCAACAGAAACAACCATCTTACCTGGGAAAATATTCCAGACACCAGGATTGGTCTCAGAAGTCAAGAAGTACAAAAGAATCAAACTTGGATGCCAAACCTCGTCTGGAGATACAAGATTGAAGTTGATTTCATCATAACAGCTACAATCATCAAGACTAGAGAGGAACGAAAGGGGATCAAAAGAAAGATCTTCCTCCTCTTGACCCTTAGATACTTTAAAAGCAGAAGAGGGATTGAGAACCATCAGACAAGGTAGATACATATGGCCCCAACAAGTCAAGAGCCATAGTGGCCCAAATCCCTTGTTAGTAGAGAATATAGGAGACTCAGATGTATGAATTCCAAAACCTTTGAAGGATTCTCTACTCCTGAAAACACATCTATAAAGTTGTCCCAATAGAACAGGAGCCAAAGCCACTTCTTCAGAAAGTAGAGGAGATGTTAACAGCCAGAGATAGTCATAATGTTACTACTCCTCTAGCTCTAGACATCATTAATTTGGAGAAAGTAAAAGTAAGAAAAAGTACTTCCTCTTAAGAAGTAACTTCCTCACTAGTATCTTTATTGATGAAGAAATCAACGAATTTCTGAAAGCCACACTTGCTAGCAGTAGCAGAAGGACTAGTAACCTGGCGAAAGGTTAATAAGCATTGACTGTATAGCTGATTGTGTTCTTTAATATGGTGAAAGATAGGAAGTTAAATTCCATATTTACCTGTTGGAGAAGTCCCAGTAATGAAGGCAATATCAGCTAATGTCACAGTCATTGGTCCCCATCGGAACAAGAAGCAGTTGATGGCGGGGTCCCAACAGCCAACAAGGCAAAGAGACATAGCCCTATCAAAGGGGATGGTTTCATAAGAAGCTAGTCTCAAGAAGGGCAATATTTTGTTCTTGGACCATTTGTCATGAAAAGGTTTCATTCGCAGAAACCATGCTCTTGCATCCACTCCTGAAATCCAACCTTTAAAAGGTTTATTGGTCAAAGGCCAATGCAAATGTTGAAGGGATTTTGGGGCAAATGGAAGCGTTCTGGGCTTACTATCTTCTAAGATAATATGGTCCAAGAATGGGTAGCACTGTTGCTCTAAGACAATTTGGCGCTCTGATCCTTGAATCTTGAAAGCAAAACAAGGACCAATAGTGGCAATCCTCTCCTCTGAAGGAGTATTTGAGCCAGAGCTTTTATTCACATACCAGAACACTTGAGACTTATAAGTCCCAAGGTTCACTCTAATGGTGTTGCATAATTGACGAGCTGCCTCAGATTGCATGGCATCACGTTTCTTAGCAAGTGCTTCACGAATTTCATCTTCACGAACTCTTTCATTAGACATGGTGAATTGGAATTTGGTGATGGTTGTGAATTCTTAAAGAAGTGAATTAAATTAGTTTGAAAGATCTCCAATTTTCCTAAAATTCTTGAAAAGGGTATTAATGGAGAAGACAACCAAAATGGAACAATGGAAGAAGTCACATTCAGTATACTACTGGATGATATTGGCTATAACCATTGAAAGTCCTTCTCTGCTCATAATTTGTGGGTGCTGAGTACATCACTCCACAAATCAGGGGGTAATTTGTTACTACCATTTTTAGATGTCCAGTAGCATTTATTATGGTACATTGTATTAGACCTCAAAAGGTTTAATTGCATCTTAATATGAAGGCCCAATAGGAATATAAAGCCCATTGGACGCAGTCAACATAAGTCAAAGTCAATAGAAGAATACCATCAATACCACCGGGAGATGAAAGTCAAGAATAGTAAAAGGACAGGCGGTTAAAGAACAATCATAAGGCGGACCCACATAAGGAAGAACGTGCAAGGCTGCAGTTATTCAGCGCCAGAAGACGGTTGAGATTTGAACCAAATACGATTCAAATGTTTTCCCTCCAAGCAAGCACGAAAGTTACATACCACGTTTCTCTATAAATAGAGGAATGATCATCAAGCAAACAACGAACAAAACACACATCAAATTGCATTACTTCTTTTCTTAGCGTAGCCTAGCCTTAGCTTAGCCAACCCCCTTCTGGGGTTATAGTTTAGCTCCTTAGACGTAGAACATGTTCTGGCGACGAGGTCTCTAATTCTCCTATTGAAGCAAGGAACCATGGAGGTAGCAACCTTTGTGTCTTCCCTTTAGTTGTCCAGCCTGGCTTATCATTCTATGTGTTGTAAAATCTTTCTCGAAGTTTGTGGCATGTATGGGAATGTCGTGCTTTAATTAATAGATTAATTATTGTTTACTCTATTTATTGCATTTCGCCTGAATTTATTAGGCGTTGTAGTTTAATCCTTAATTAAATTACAACAAAGTACGTTAGCAAGGTTTTATCTAATTAAAACCGCTAACCCCCAGGGGCTAAGTCTCCCAAGACATTCAGTATCAAACTATTGGGTGTGCAGTGACTTGTTTGCAAAGTCAACCAACTGATTTTGCACCAACAAGCTTAATGCCCCTTTTTGAGGGGCCTCACCTCTTTACAAAAATCCAAAGGAGAAAAGCAGTCATGCATTTCAACTTTCTCATCTTCGACCTTTTTCTCTCACTTCTTCATTTACTTCTCAATCTGTCATGTCCCAATTTTCATATAGGTCATAGTGATGACTCTTAAAGTTCTTCAAATAACATTAATAATTTTCTCAATTAATTCTTCCTGATTAAACCCACAACTATGCTAACAATATTTTATCTTGTCTGATCCTCTTCCCCCTACTCTCATCTCAATTCTCAAGTTCTTGTGGACTGTGGTGGCCGGTGTTTTGGTACAGTGGCCGTAATGTTGGTGAACTTTTTAAAATATAAAAGTCTTGTGGATTGTTTTTTTTATGGTTGAAAATTCATGCAATATTTTATCGATGAATATTTATAGAATACGTCTCCATTGTTTAGGGGGCCTTTTTTAGTTTTCACTCTATACCTTGAAAATATCTGAGACGGCACTGGTTCTCAAAACATGTACTCATGTTTCTCCATTTGTAAAGTTGCAATCGTATGAGTAAATCCCCACTCCACCTACAACATTAGATGGCAAAATCAAAAACAAATCTATCATTGTTCTTAAAGATTATAGACAATATATATAAGACGATGAAAGATCATCGTCTTCATAAATATATTTTATACTTCATATCTCTATTATATAAGTGAAAAGGGGAGGAAGATGGTGTTCCCTTATAAAAAGTCCGATATACCTTAATGAATTTAAATTGTCATATATATTAAATAATCTTTTCTTCTTCCTATTTGCCATATATATTGAGCAAGTTAACAATGGAACTGACTTTGAAATTTCACTTAAATGTTAAATTAAGGAGAATGATTTCCTCTCCTTACATATGTCTGATCAAAAATTAAATTGACAATATAACTTGATTGACACAATCAGAAGAAAAAATAAAAACTTGAATTTCATATTAATATTTATATTGATAATATTTGAAAACCTAAATGTTGATTATTATTCGGTAATCTCTATTATATAAATCAAACTCTTTCACTTTATTAATATTCAACGATTGAACCTGATACACAAATTCTACCACTTTATTTGAGCACAAGCTTTCTTTAGTTATATATTTCCTTCTCTCAAAACTATATTTGAATAATGATGAACAAATAACTAAAAAAAACCAACAAAACATTGATTTAAGAAAAACATATTAAAAAAATTATAAATAATTATAAATGTTTGTTCGAATCAAATTTTTTTTAACACTGATGAAATAATAATTGAGAAAAAAAACGTTAATATGACACGCACGCATAGCGTGCAAAAAATGCTAGTATACCATTATGGCATGGTCATGACCAGGGGCGACTAAGCGCCATGTAGGTAAAGGAAGAATCGCATTGCGCCCCTAAAATATAACGGCCCAATTTTATTATTTGTACGCCCAAAGTAACAAAAAATACTAAATTTAATTACAGGTTGTTCCTTTCCAATTAATCAAGTATAATGTTGGATGCAGATTCAAAGTGGTTAACTTAATTCTGGTGTTTTGCTTCGTCTCTTCCTATTCTCCAAAAAATCTCCATTAATGACTCTTCTGTCTTTTCCTATTTATCAAAAAATTTCAATCCTTAATTTAATTTAAAGACAGAGCCTCCTATATATTGACAAAGACGCCAGTGGCCATGACTTCATATGAGTGATGAATGTCATACCAAGGGAGAATGTAGCAACTAGCATTGTGCTATTTTGCTAACTAATATAAGTACTAAGTTGCAGCGAGGAAAGATGATGAATGATGCCATATGTGCTGAATAGTGCTGCTGTTTTGTTACTTGTTAGCCTGCTGACTACATGCTGACTAGGGAAAGCAGCAGCTAGCAACTGCCACCAAAACTAGATAAGCAGCTACAGCCTACATGCGCACGAGAAATGATAAACATCTATCTGATAGATGTTTGCAAACATCTATCAGGCAATAAAAAATAATAAAAGGCTGAAAAGGTAGTGATGTGGGTCACAGGAAATAGAAGAGGAATAAAACACTATTTATATTTCATTTAACACTATTTGTTAGTTGCATGAACACTATTTTTAGTTACATGAACACTAGTTGTAATAGCATGAACACTATTTTTTAGCATCGGAATTTTTTAGACTACCTTTTTGTTTGACTGACACTTTGCAATTTTGGAGATAACTTTTTTGTTTGACTGACAACTGTTTCCCATATATATTGACAATTTTACCCCTGATAGATGTTTGTAAACATCTATCAGATAGATGTTTATCATTTCTCACATGCGCACAAGAGTCGGTAAATATTAAATATGTCAAGCACCCATCAGTGCACGTCAAAAGAACATCTGCATCTAGACTTTGTAGAGTATAGGAGTACATCCCTACGTTATTTGTAACAACCATGTTTTTGGGGAATAAGATTAGTGCGCCTCCATGCAGGCACCCTTCGTCTTCTCTTTGTGAATATTATATACTCCCTCTGCTTTTTTTTATTTGCTACATTTGAAATCTTGGGAATGAAGCCACTACTTTGACCGATTATTTTGATTATTTTATAAGTAAAAATATAGTCATGTGTGATTTTGTTAGATTCGTCTCGACGTGTAGATTCATAATATCAAATTTTTATAATTTTTACTTAAGCGAAATAAGAGATATTAAGAGTTAAATAATGCTTTGAAAACCGTGCAAGTTAAATGTAGCAAATAAAAAAAAGCAGAGGGAGTATATGATTTTTGACCAAAGGGTCACTATGTTAAAAATAATATATATAAAAAAGGGTTAGCTAGCGTGAACCTAATGATAGTATATATGATTTTTGACCAAAGGGTCACTATATATATTGTCACTAATCACTATACTAGGTTGATCATGTGATGGGGTATTAGTGATATCGTTATCGGTTATCCGCTTCATAACCTTGTGAAATAAAGTTATATTCTTATGAAATTC